>QQSS02193969.1:0-12810 GCA_003687565.2 Craspedacusta sowerbii
TATATGTATATATATATATATATATATATATATATATATATATATGTATATATTAAATTGATGAATATGCTGCAATCCAGGACAAGCAGTATGATTTGTGTGCACACATGAACTTTGTCATTTATAAATTTATAGGCGTAAATTATAAATTCAGCATAAACTTACTTTCTACGGTGACTATTCATAGTCGAAGAAGAGGAATGATATACGATTCAATGAGATAAGATTCGTTAACAGTTGCTGATACTTTTAATTTAAAGCGACCATGAGTGATAGGCGCCTTGTTGTAGAACTCATAAGGATATGAACCCGCAGAGTAGGGCAGTGCTCTCTTTACTGTTTCATAGACAGACGTTCCTGTCGTTGCCGGTTTGCAGAAGTTGGTTTCTTGGACAAGCTGTGCCGCTGCCCTGCTACCGGGTAACAATGCTGCCGGATTCATTACAAGTTCCGGTACGCTGATATCTTCTAGCTCGGGATGGTACATGTTTACTCTAAATGTTGAAGTGGATAATATGGTGGCTAGTAGCTTCACGGTAGCCATGTTGAGATACTCCAATAACTCCTTGAGCGATTTTCTTTCTCCGAAGACGTTAGCTGCTTCGTACGGGGAAAGGTAACCTGACGTGAGAATTATTATTCTTCCTAATCTTCTTTAATCTGCATCTTATGTTGAAAGTACTCTCAATGTTTTTCCTTTTGCGTAAAACGTAAACAACAACAGCAACAACAACAACAACAACAATAATCTTCAAATCTTCAAGGATCAGACCAAATTCTTTTCAAGGATATCAGCCAAGAAGTAATACCAATGACTATGTGTTTCTTTTGTTTGTTTAAATACTTCCTTGTGACTATTTCCAGCTTATCAGACAATTAGATGCAATTTATTTCTAAGAATGAACGCAAAGTTCTCTTCATGTGATAGAAATTTCATTTTTAGTTCTAGCTTTCGTCCTACACTAAGACTTTCGGGAATCGAATTTCTGATAAGCGGCGAAAGTATTGCCCCGTACTATCATATGAACCAACTCAGTGCCAACTTGCTGAAGCAATCAAAGTTCTCGTATGCCTTCATACCGAGGCACTCTTCGAAGGCAATGAGGCTCTACACAGAGGATTTGCAGCCATTCACCGGCCAAGATGAGTACAAACTGTCGAGGTGGACCCATGCTATCAGCGGCTTGAACAATGTCGAGGTCCTGCCGTTGATGCCAAGCGTGCTCTACATCTTAAGTGCAAACTTCATAGTGAAAGCAGACGTGGATACTTTATCCATTCGGAGTGAAATCATGTCAAAGTCTGACAGTTTGAAGGAAGGCGCCATTTATAAAGTTCACAACAAAGGCGTTTGGACGTACAGCTTTAATCAAATCGTGAGTATTAAAGACTTCGGAACATTATCGATTTGGATCTCACTTCCCCTAATAAAAGATATCGTTCTCATGCCCGGCTCATCCTTATCCTTAATTGATTTAGCTGAAGGAAATAGCAACTGGCCACGGTTTACAAAAAGAATTCATGCAAGCGAACGTCGACAGTTTGGCTCAAATAGATGGTCACTACTTAACTCGTACCAGTTGATAGGCAGTACAAGCTTTCTCCATTCTCGGAGCATGGTTGTTGTGATAGTGCCAGGTGCATACTACGTGTCACTGCAGCTCATGGTCGCAGCTGCCGACAGGTGAGCTATTGTGGATCGTCTCCCGCATCAATCGCACTGTGCTCTGCTGTTGTTTGTTATTCTCACCGTATTGAGCCTTATATATGACCTTTCATATATGTTATAATATGTTATAATATGTTATAATTAACCTTATAATTATTCTTTTGGACCTTACAATATCTTAATTCCATTGTCAAAATATCATCCCTATGGCTCAATGATTGCACTAGTACTTAGTTGCTGTGTATTGATGGAGGTGATGGGCGCACCGATAGAATGACAGTCGATGAATGATGAGGATTAGCCGAATATTTATAAACGTCGATTGTTATAATAACGAGGCCTCGATACATAGTTTGAATTCGCTATAATGTCATGCTTTATCACGATACGTGATACTTAAACAAAGCATTCATAGATTTCGTACCCTAAACTACAACGGAACATATTCCGGAAGCAAGCTCTGTAAGCATGAAAGTGAACTTAACTCGATAATATGTATGCTGTAATACGCTCTGGATTCGTATGCGCAATAAGTTCGATTTGCAACATCGCCTTCGTAACAAATCGCATTTCTGAATCAAGCGATTCTTAAATTCATCTTATATTTCAGTCGTGAAATCGAGGCAGGATTCTTTGTCAACAACGAGGAAATAGATACTACTCGAGCTTTAGTCAGCGCAAAGGACACTATGACTATAAGTCAAATCGTTCACCTGAAACGTGGTGATGTGCTCTCAACACACATCCGAGCCAGTGAAGGAACGTGGTACACGGTTTATCCAGGAAGTACTTGGTCTGTAGCTCTTGTTGGTAAGTACCTAGGGACAGTTTGGATTTTATATTCACCACTCAGGGTTGTAGCAATATGGCCGGCTTCATAAGCGCGAGTGTAAAAGCAGCCGCGTTTCTCAACCTTTTTTTGTTCTATTTTTTTGTTCTTTTTTTTTTGTTCTATTTTTTTGTTCTATTTTTTTGTTCTATTTTTTTGTTCTATTTTTTTCTCAACGGGGAAGTTTCCCTGCCAATCATCACTCGCCGTCTAAAACGAGAGAAATTTTATTACCTTAAAATTAAAATGGAGACTTTGCCGACCCTTTGAGGTCACACATTTACATTCACGGCGAGTGCTGCGAGATTTTGTGGTGTCTGTGGAAGTCCTACCCACTTTGCTTTAGCCCATCTCGAAGAAGCATTCGTCCCAACTTTCCCAGTTCTGGTGGATTCTCTGACGCCGAGCAATGAAGCTGACATCGTACCCGGAGTAGGCATTGTCCTCACCTGCGATGCAGTGGCGGAAGAAGATATTCAGTATCGCTGGTTCCGAAACTACGAGGTAAATGTCATAATTCCCCTTGTTAGATGGACCATGCTCTGGGTTTATACTTCGTAACCAGCGGGGGCATCTAGAGTCTGTGATGGTTACCGCCTTGGGAACAGGCAACAGTTTGCTTGCACGGGTCAACCACGTAAGAAATTACTAATGCTCAGATATGAATCAAAGTTCTAAAGCAGCAATGTTAGTTTGATTTTTCAAAAGCTGATTGTAAAGTTATTTATATACATTGGAAGCATTGCTTCCTATTGATAAGTTCGTTCCAGCTACGCATTTGGTATTTCCCAGCTTTAAGCGGATCCGATTTTGTAAAATTTAAGCAAGAAAACAAGCCCAAACGCTAGCGCGTAGCTTGATACCGAGTGGATTTATCTAAGTGTTGCTCGAACACAGTAATCAGCAGAGATGTCAATGCCAAACTTGAAATGAAATAATTATTTTCAACATCAAGACAAGAAGAAGTTCGTTTGAAACAAGTTCGAACATCAATACCGATGCCGTCATATTATAGACTTGTTCAAGTAACTTAAGGTGACAGTTTGCGCCTACAAACAGACGCGCACTTTGTACCTGGTTGACCAGGAGCTAATTAAAGTACAGCATTTGCATCCACTATACAGCTCGTTACTGGCTGGTATTCACAATGCCGATCGGCACCTTAGGTCCACAACAATCACTTACCAAGAATAAAAGATTGCTGTGCAAATCTATTAGCCACATAATATCGAGTCGATTGGAAATTATTTACAGCCCTGAGCACGCCCTAACCACCCAAGAATTGCCGTGATTACTGCGTCTGACTTACAAGTTCTCTACAGCGCTTTGCTTAAATTTGGTTGTTTTGTAACTGTTACAGATCTATACTTTTGTTTTGCGAGTTAGCGTGGTGTTCTTTAGGTGCTCCCAGGGCATACGTCAGACGTGATGCGACTGTATGGCAGTACCAAGGAGAATGGGGCCTACCAGTGTCAACCAGTCGTCGCTGGAATTGGACAGAGATCGGAATCTGCTTACATAAGGATATTCGGTGAGTTTCTGTAATAAGCTTTTGCAGACATGTCGAATCCCTAGACATGGATCTTGGAAAATTCCATGCTAGCAAAACGTTTAGTGCTTAAGTATAAAGGACATATGGCTACATAAGGCTTGGTTATAAAGGACAAGTGACGTATTTCAACAATTTGTATTTCTTACATTAGCAGATGCTGTGCGTTTTCATGACACGCTGTCCTGTGCATCCTCGTCCTTAGAGATGGTTCCGGGAAGAACGTATGCCTCTTGATCTACCATTCTGTCTAACATTTGGTAGCCTAGGCAGTTCTTACGATACAGATCATATATTTGGAGAATTGGCATTACAAAGTAAAACAAGAAACGCCACTACATCGTGAAAATGTTAAGTCAATAATGGCAACCATGCACTTGAATGTACTCTCGCCGTGATTTGCCTTGGCTACTTTAATCATTTTACGTGGTTGGAAAATCTAAAAATCATGTCAAGTTTCATCGATTGGTTTCATATCAGTCGATGCTGGCGATATGTCCAACCAAGGTCCTTTGTTGGTTCTGCGATTTTGTTTCATCGCGCTCATCAATTTGTATCCATAAAGTTCGACAAGTACCAATGTGCCTATGCTCCCACACTCGTTGGTTAATGCATGGTTTCATTATAGATAGAAATGAGTGCGAGGATGGCCAACATAACTGCGCATCGCTCAACATGAGTTGTGTGAACACGGCGGGCTCTTATCGATGTGTGTGCCCAGTGGGACGAGTATACGCGAACGGTGTATGCCTTGGTAAGTTAGCCATTAAGCTGAGCAAGGGATGCACGCGATAGGTAAGGGAGCATGCATGTAATAAGTGGGGTGGAAGTTAGGAGCACAATATGAAGTTGCGTCTGTGCCGATACCTGTTCGGTGAAGAAATTCTACTTGAGATGGTATGGCTTATTTGCAGTACTTTCTTACGTCAATTCACTCTACTACTAGCCCCCTTTTCTTTATGATCTTAACCAATGTGGAAGCAAAGATGGTGCTGGTTTAAGCTTTTTGAATATTCGCAGTACTTTTTTACGTCAATTTTTTTTTTTTCTTCAGTGGAGCTGAACTTGACCGACGAAAGTGCTTCCAAATCAGGAGAAATCCCAGTGGCACTTCTTGTACTCGTTCCTGCTCTATGCGTCTTAATGTTCGCTCTGATAGCATTTGTTATTTACTGCCTGTATCGAAAAAGACGGAGAGAGGACCTCGATTCAGAACTCGTGCCGTTCACAGACATGGAGGAGATGGGCGAGTCGAGTGGTTCGGGTAATGACGCAGCTAGCACGGTTTCCTATGCAGCCACCCTACCCGTGACGGACGAAAACGAGGACGACGTCGGTGGATTTACTGAGCACCGGGGTCGAAAGCTCTTGAATGCTACAACTTCTGTGTGATATCAGGCGATTGAATAATGTTATGACGTCATTATTGGTGCGCTGTTTGAAAAGATGTACATTTTTATGATAAATATATTGAGATATCAACATACACAGGTAATTGTTGCGGACCACGGTCTGAAGTTGGTTTACTCTACTGACTGTAGGGCACAACGCATGCATGGGAATTGCATGCATCCACTCTTACCTGGACAGGCGTACCAGTATTGACAAGTTCTAAATGACAAATGAAAATACAAATAGAAAAGTTAGGAGCCATCTACAGAACCTTCTAAGGAAATTCATCAAGAAGTGATCCCCGCCTGCATTCTTCTTCCAAATCTTTTCAGACTTAAATTTCTCGTTTTACGTGAATTGTGACATAATTATACCACTTACAGGTTCTACATAGTTCGAAGCACACAATAAAGTGTGGCTATTTTCCTATATTGCGTCTCATATTACCATATTATCTTTCACATAATGTCTCATACTTACTATATTATCTTTTATATTGTCTCACATTTCCATATTATCTCAATGTGCATGTCTCAAATTTCCGCATTATCTCTTATATCATGCCCCACATTTCCGAATTATCTTTCACTATGTCCCACATTTCCGTATTATCTCTCATATGATGTCTCACATTTCCGTATGATCTCTTAAGCATCTCACAGTTGATCACGCCGTCGTCCATCGAAATACGGAGGCACGGGAGTGTAAAATAAAAGTAGATTGATATTCAACGGCTTTGAGCCGATGCACGACAAGCTTCCACACAAATGATTTTGACGCAAGGCGATAAGAATCGTCGGCTCAAACGACAATATTCTAACGACAGATTCAATCCTGGCAATTCTACAATGAGTGAAAATTTAAGAACTATTGGCTAGACTTATAAAAAGTTGTAGACATGGCCCACGAGTTCTGCATACTAAGACAGACTTCGTTAAGAGATGGCTAAGCAGCGCCAGAACGCACGGGGTTCGGGGCTCGAGTTACGCGTAAAGAAAAGCCGTCAAAGTTAAATGCAACATACAGACATACAATTGTATCATATCGTGGTGCAGATAGGCTTGCTACAATACAAATGTTTGACGGCCTCAGGCCAAAACGAAAGCCAGAAAAACAAGATACAATTACGCACTCCAATAGATATATACTTTAGCCTCTCAAAATTTATCATAGAGGATGATAAGGAATATATTTCATATGAAAGCAAATGTAATAGCTCACAATAACCTCCACTTGCTCCAGCGATGAGCGACAGAAAATGGAGGAGAGTGAGTGGCGTCAAACGAAACTTCACTAAAAGCAATCCATCCTGCACAAAGGTAACCAACTGCCGCATCCACAGGGAAGCAGGGAAGTAGCAAAGCCTAGTACCGAACTAGGCATGGCTAACTCCACTGGGAACTACAGAACAGCTTGGTGGACAACGCTTAATCCAAATCCACAGCTAAAATTTAAAAGTTCAAAAAACATCAAAAAAGCACAGCTTTAAATAAAGAAATAGCAAGCAGTGACGTTCCCAAGGAAGACGGCGACAATCACAGACCTACATCGGGCGCATCCTCTTCATTGTGAGGATTCTTGAGAACCATCATCAGGGTAGTCGGATCTTTGGGAGAGACCTGCAAGAGGACATCGACGGTGGAGAACAGCGTCAGCGTCTGCTCAATAGTTGCTGCTGTCTCGCTCACCTCGCTCACCTCGCGCGGCTTCTTGGCCTTCTCTATGTGCACGCTAGCAGGAGGTGATTCCGCTGCAAGCTGCAGGGACTCAAGCCGGTCCGCAACCGAGCTTCGGTGTCTGCGAGTGGTAGCTGACGCTGCAGGTTTTCCCACAGGGCTATTGGCAGTCCAGGAAGATTCAAATTTTTCCTTCAAAGCAGCTAACTTCATATCAATCTCAGCAGCGTTGATGGGCGGCGGCTCGGGTTTCCAACTGAACTTGATGCCCACTTTACCGCCCACGTCCACAACTTCATGCCCCTTGAGCGACAGCTTGTCCGTGTAAACACGCCTCACGAGACCGAGGCGCAGGCACAACACATCCACGGCGCTGCTCAGAATGTTGACGACGACGCCCTTCTCAAGGAGAGGACCACACTCCTTGACATAAATAGAGAAGAACAACTCCGAGCTCGCCTCCTGGCATCGCTTGGCGGCCCACTTCTTCTCGTTGCAGTGCTCAGCCACGCGCTGAAGCTCATCGACCGAGCCCACAACTTCGTAGGAGGGATCCAAAGCAGCGGTGAGGAAGCGGTGCACCATGACGTCAGGATAGCGGCGTATAGGCGACGTGAAGTGCGTGTAGATAGGCACGTTGAGAGCATAGTGGTGGTACAGAGTCTCGTCTTCCAAGAAGCCGGCGCAAAAGTAGCGCGCGTTTTGAAACGGCTTGGCGCATAGCATAACGAGAGCAGCGTACACGGCTTTGCTGTTCTCGCCGACCGACTCCAGAACATTCTGCAGCGAGCGACTGATCGACGAGCTACTGCTCACGTCAAACTCGATACCGTGCTTCCGACACAGCTCGCCGACGTCATTCATCATGGAGGACTGAGGTGGAGGGTGGTTACGAAGTATAGCCCTATCCGGATGGGCTGACAGAATCTTTCGACCGACCGCCATGTTGGCGAGCAACATGAACTCCTCGATCATGCGATTGCTGTCCTTATACTCGTACACGGCACAGCCATTCGGCAAACCACTCTCTCGGTCTAAAGAAAACGCCAATTTGGGTTGATCCAAGCGCAGGGCCCCGGAATCGAAGCGCCTCTGGCGCAGGAATTGCGAGATCCGATGTAGAACTTTCACAGTGCTGCAAATTTTAAAAATGTTATGGTCACCGTAAACTTTCGGAAATTGCGTCTCTTCGAGCGATTGAATATCTGAAGACTCGATAAACTGCTGGGCGTGGTCATACGACAGCTTGACACAGGAGTTAATAATCGTTCTGCCAAACCACTCACTTAACACGGCCCCATCTGAACGCATCGTCCATATCACCGAGTACGAAAGCCGATCGGTGCCGGGGTTCAAACTGCACAGATTCTCGCAGAGCGTACCGGGAAGCATGGGAATCACTCGCTGCGTAAGATACACGCTAGTAGCTCGCGACTTAGCCGCTTGATCGAGCGCGTTCCCTTGCGGTATAAAGTAGCTAACATCCGCAATATGAACGCCAACTTCGTAAGTATTGTCCGCAATCTTCCTGCATGAGAGGGCGTCGTCTAGATCGCGCGCCGTCGATGGATCAATGGTGAAAACGCATTCCTTACGCAAGTCTCTGCGACCAGCAATCTCCGATTCTGGTATGCTCCACGCGTTTCCCTCCGGAAGGCAATCAATGACGGCCTGATCGAAAGGCGCAAAATCAACGCAGTTCGCAACGAGGAACCCTTCCGTTTCAGGCTCGATCTCGCCTGCCTCCCCTAGACTCCTCATCAGATGCCCCGTGGCGAACAAGGACTTCTCGGGCCAGTCCGTGATCCGAGCAATGAAGAGGGTCTTCTCGAAGTCTTTAGGCCGACTGAGAAACGCCTCCGGACATTCCTGAAGAGGTATCGCAATTCTTGGGATCCTGCTATCCACAGGCGAGAACTGAGCGAAGCCGCACTCGCCGTTGCGGTACGGGCGGAGGTTCCCAGTCGCGACGCGTGGATGCTTTCTCTCTATGATGTGCACGACCATACCGGTCTTCTGATAGCAACCGTCACTGACAGAACCAGCAGAATCGTCAGCCGTGGCAACGTCAAGAACACCAACAGCTATGTCGGGACCCGCCTTTTCTTTGCGCCACTCTGATTTCGGTCTTAGCTTGATGGCAACAACATCGCCCTGAAGAGCTCGATTCCTGTGCTCAAGCGATTCAATGCAAATGTCTCTACCGCCGTCAATGTCACTTACAAATGCCTCTCTGTAATTCCTCATGTTCACTCGAAATGCGCCTTGAATAAGCTCGCCTCGCTTTAGACCATCCGCGACGTCCTTCATGCTCCAGTACGACTCAAACTCGGCCTCAGGCAGCTTGGGGTTTCCCGAATCCAACAACTGGCCGTCGCCATGACTACTATTTCTCCAACGACGCTGATTTCGATGGCGATGGTGATTCTGGGTGGTAGAAGCGTCTAGCTGCACATCAATCGGGTTCGTACTATCAGCAGCGTCCCTGACAAAGGCTGGGTAAGCAGAGGGGCCGCTGTTTCTCAATGCGTCGTTGGTAAACGCTGCTCGGTGGCCGGGCCGTCGCTTCTTCTTCTTGCGCTGCTTGTCCTGCACGTTTTCCCCGTTCGGGCCAGAGGAGAACGGCCTTTGGACGGCAGCCATGGAAAACAGAGAGGAAGAATAAGCACAAGAGATTCGGGCAGGAGATTTTGTACTGAACTTCAATGGGGAGCGTCCAAAAGCTTTGATAAACCGACTATAAATCCCCGACGCAGATGATATACTGATCTTCATCAATCACACCAACTGTGTTCTAAAAAAGATTATCTAACCGTATAGAATTCAATTTAAAGCACTACAATTAGTCAAAAACCTAAAAAAAATTAAAAAAAAGCCTCTTCACAACTAACAAGCTCAGCCAATTTCAAATACAAATCTTATCATTCAAAACATGAGTTGAAAACACATCTAACTTTAGCCCTATGGGATCTACATTTGAAAGCCTGAGCTAAGCGACTGACTGGCACCGTCACAAGATTTGTGTTAGGCTATCAATTAGTGAAAACTGCATCCTTGAAGATACGAACACATTCTAGTCTACAATAGAGCATCGATTAGTGACCACGTCACATTCAGGAGGCGAGAATAGCGCTTTAATTCTGGTCAAGACGCTTAGGCAGCGCCATCAATTCTCCATGATACAAGCCCAGAAACACAAAGCACCAAACTTAAGCCAGTAGCTTCGTTATGAGCAATGACTCGGAGAATGACAATCAACTCTGCATCCATGAAAACACAAGGACAAGGCTTCATTTTACCAAACTTATGGGTTAAGTTCAATCTCATTAAATTAAAAGTTACAAAAAGCAGTGTGATGCTTCCACAAATCAGTGATGCTGAAATAGCAAAAGGACAAAGGCATTTTAAGCAAGGGCCAAAATTCCACAGACATTTATAATCAGAAGTAAGTAAGTGTTTATGATTAATTTATTTGTGGTGCCTTTTAGATTTATAGCCGATAATCGCTTCTTAGTTGGGGGGGGGGGGGGGGAGAACCAGTGGAGTGTGAAAAACTTGTGAACAACTGAATGGATAGTTACAGTAGCTTGGAATAAAATGTTCCTTTAAAAACCCACGTGAATGAGAATGTTTCATGTTTCACATAAGCAATGTCCATCTTGACTTTTCCATTATCATTCTGAGTAAATCAATTACAGAAGAAATTACATCCACTTGCCAGCAGATCATTAGCAAGAATGACAGACCAGAAATACACTAGCAGATTACTTGGAATAGGCCAGGGAAAATATTTCAGGTACCCAAATACCAAGTTCAAAACTTACAAGAATACCCAAGTTAATGTTACTATGCTTATTGTACATTTTGATAGAACCATACTGACCTTAACATGGTCAAACCACTGAAATTTGATTTAAAAGATACTGTAAGTAAACAATGTGATATTTTAAAGTTGTTATTCCTTATGATCCTGGGATAATAATTACAGGCAAGCAGGTTTGACATACTTTATACAGGTTAATGTATTACATTTTATACACAAATAAAGAAAAATGTAAAGTTTGAGATCAAATGTAAATTGACAGAAGAACTTAACAGACTGAGGAAGTGGTAGAATTATTTACCAGCTATTGAAATCCAGATGAGAATTAATGGGGTATATAGACACAATAAGTGCAATAACACTGGCAGGGCAAAGCAGACACATAGCATAGTACCCCTTAATAATCGAAAACTCATGATAAATGCTGCGATGATAAATAAACAAACAATTAATAATGAAACTTACACAAGTCAATTTTCCAGAAGCATACATGCATAGTGACAAATTTTTAACATATTGCAAATACATTCAAAACTAAGGCAGAGATGACATGACCTTCAAAGACGTAAGCAAGTTCTATATTAATGTAGAGTGATTGTGAGAAATGAATACAAATCACACAGACTACTGAACATTGAAGAACGAAAAAACATTTCCATAAGAGCAAGATACATAAGATCACATCTAGAAGCCTTTACATATACCAGGGAAAGAACCCAAAATGACAGGATACTTCATAACAACATAAGTTACACCAATTTTTATATTTCGGTGGGTTACTCTCATAAAATCAACTTGAAAAACAGACATTAAGAGTGACTCGCAATAAAGACCTGGACATAAGAAAACCGAATACAAGGCATGTCTGATTTTCATTTCTGGCAAGCTACTTATGCAGTCAAGGGAAAGTGCACGAATGAGTGAATGTAGATATTTATCAGTGCACTTTTAAATCCTTACTATTTGCTTACTAATTAAAATATTAACGATCTTTGGTAAATACAAGTATGAAATAGCAAGACATATTCTATCCACTGTAGTAGACATAAAAATGCTTGGAGATTGCTCAGTTAAACTTGTTCATGCAAATTGATAGCAGTACGTACTTCCTTGCCTGACACCTCCAAGTGTCTCTGGGTTATCCCACGAATCACTATATCAAGTTCCCGAATAAAACTCAACAACGCACACTAATGAACGCAATGAAAAAAAAGCGAATAGCTATGACTTTCAGCATTCTTACTTGCACACAACCTTTGACCTTCTCCTGGCAGTTTGAACAGGCAGCTGCCGTAACACTGTCTGCTCTACCGGTGCCGAAATCAATGAGGCTTACGAACTGACCAATCGGTTGCTTCAATATCGTCCCGAAACTCGCGTAACACAAGGTAAGTTTCAGCCTACGTGTGCAAACTGTGGTGGTGCAATCGCTAATCCAGTTCGAAAGCCTGCAAGTTTTTATGCCATCGTCAGCTCGCTACAGAGAGTAGACCGATTTGGCATATTTAATGATTTTCAATTTTCAAATAAAGTTGATAATTACCAGAATATCAGTCCACAAGCGAAGTATACTCCCCTTTTTTCCCTACCTACTCATAGGCGAGTTCGTACTTCAGCTACTGAATTTTCGCCTGTGAATCTTCAATGTTAATGTACACGATTCCCAAGCCTTTGACTAGCAGGTAAGTAAAACTCGACAACCGTATAATACCCCTGCATGGCTTGAAGCCTAATCACAACGGACCATGAAGAAGTCTTTTTCATTTTTCAGACATGAACATTGTGAAGATGGTACACCATGGAGTACTTAACGTTTACGAAATAAATGTCTTACAAACTATGGTTTTTCTTTACAAACACCAGCACCACTTA
>QQSS02193980.1:0-12810 GCA_003687565.2 Craspedacusta sowerbii
GACACTGGCAATGTTAGAAACAATGACAAAGCCGTGACTAAATCCGGGAAACTTGACGTCAAATCAAGCTCGACAACAAAACTTAGAAGATCTTTGCTTTACAATGAAAATTATAAGCATGGGCGTCGGGGGGCCCCTAGCAGGTCGGGGGCCCCCGTTCATTGAACGGGCTGAACGGGCCATAGCTACGCCACTGCATACATACAAACAAACGTTCTTACTTCAACTCGATTCTCTTTTTCAGCACCAGCCTCAGTAACTTCGATGTCATTAACTGCTTCCTCGAAATAGAGATCATGCGAAACTCCTTTGTTCTCGAATGCCGACTCAAATTTCAGAGTTAAAGGATACGGCTCAACATCAAAAGCACTGGGTAAGAATCGAAATCACTGTTAGAAAACGTAGAACAAAAGAAAAGAAATAAAAACACAAAAGCTCGTTCTTCACAGGCGGCCATTCGCAGAAACGCTCATAGTTTACATGTCACGGCGCGATGCGTACAAGTGCCACACATGCGAGGGGGAAACAACTAAAGCATGCCTGATCTTACAAGGGCGTTTGCATCCTGGCTTCGTTCTTCGACTCGTTGCATTGCACGGAAGTTTTCGAAGCTGACACTGGCTTGCTATGTGCCCTTACACCGCCGCGCACCCTTAAAACGCGCCCACTTTCTACAATCATACAAAATAGTTGGCACATGGAGGTCCTCCTTATAATGAAGTCAGGCAATCACATGCAAAGATTGGAAGAAGCACAGAATGAAATCCGCCACCTCTAATATCCGCAGCAAAGTTGGTGGAGTGAAATGGCGTCGGAACAACAGCAAAGGCAAATCAGCAAGGTTGGGAAAAACGCAGCATATAAAAATAAATAGAAGAAATAAATAACTAAATTAATTATTAATTAACTATAACAATTTCTTCACAAATAATTCATATGTATTCTTTATTAACATTTAATATAATAAATATCAATTATTATTAAAAGATTGACTAATTACAATAGATGCAGAAGAGCTAACTGCTCTATGTGGTGGTTGATACGGACTATCAGAGCAATTAAGTGACGGAGTTGAGCCTGCACGTTTACGTTCGCAGGCTACGAAGGGAAAGTGAATAAAAGCTTCGGCGGGCCAGCCAAGTGCGAGGCACTTCGCCTGCTCGTGGCTGATGGAATGCTTTAAAGATTTACATACAAGACAATACTCTTGCAAAATAAACTCATTCGTTTTATTACATAGAAAATGCTGCATATTGATGCAATGGCCTCTGCCAACTACTTTTTTACAAGACTGAACATACCTGACAGGTAGCCGTAGAGCATGAAGCTGGGGAGTGGGAATGGGCGGGGTGATTTTATCTTTTGTTATTTATTTTTATTTATTATTATATTTATTATTTATTGTTTATTTATTTTATTTATTATCATCATTATTATTACTTTTTGTTCTTATGTTATTTATTTAAACTTCTACACATCTCTTACACATCTGTTACCTTATCTTGAATTACAATGTAGTAATATCTCGCTGACTGGAACAAGGTGGCATCCTCAATCTTATTAGCCTCAGCTACAGGGGATGTCTCTTATTCGATAAACGCAGCTGTGATAGAACTTTGATACGATGCATTTGTTGGGGAAATAAATTCTTGCTGTTGTCGTTGTTCTTGAGAGCGTTGAAGAGCATACCTAAAATCGACCTACATACCAGACGAACGCTGGCCATCAGACGTCAAGCATTCCACGTGCAAATCGAAAGATCCAACCGTCTCAATCTGAAGCGGGTTGCTGCCGACTATGTGGATGCGGACAGCTTCATCTGCAGAGATTTACAAGAAATCTATTACAGCGCAATCAAGCAAAGTACATCGCTAGGAAGAGCTGTTAGGAAAGATAGCGGGCATGAAGCGCTCAGTATGTGTTAGTAGGTTTTCCGCAAATAGTAGACCAGGAAAGAATGCAAGAATATAGAACGAGCAACATTTCCAGGAGGAAAATGCTGCATACAACCCGACACTCGCTTTTACGATTTGCCAAATATTCGTGCGCCCTAAAGCTAACGTTTATAATTAAAAAAAGGCGCTAGTAACAGAAATGTCAGTAAGGACGTCACCTTGTGGTCTACCGTTGCTCCACACACCCTCGTATGTGACACCTGAAACATGCTGGATCGAACCTAGACCGTTCATGTCGTCGGCTAGCCATTGGCCCTGCGCGCACAACGTAAAGAAGAACGGAAGAAACATAAGAACTTTGGAATATATGTCATTTATCTGTGTCTTGTACGCTCCAACATATGCCAAGACTAACCGTGATTAATCATGACGATGAACGGCCAATGATAGCCAGGAATGAAGCCAATATGCGGGCTTGCAACTAAAGAATACTCTAAGAATAAATGATCGCCAAGATCAAGAAATTTCAGTTTTTAAAGCAGTTTTAATTCCAATTAATTTAGAAATTTAATTAGTTAGCAATCAATGATAATTAATAATAAAATAAATTAATTTGCATTAATCAATGAACTAATAATTTAATTAATTAAATTTCAATTTAATTTCAGTATTTAAGTTGTTAATTTAAGCAGGTCAGCTTTTAATTTCAGTTATTAAAGCAGCAAATTAATTTCGTTTTCGCCCCTTCTTCGGCCATGTTTTCGTCGTTTCTTTAGCTCAGTTGTTAGTAAATTTTCACCTGACCCTAACCCTTTGCCTAGCAGCCCTAAAAGACACCCCTGAATAGCACGACGAGTAAACGCTCATACGACTGTGCCAAAAATTCCCAATACATTAAAACTCCTAGGTTTGCAGTCGATAGTCGACTAGCTGAATAAAGGTCAATTACAGCCCTACTGTGATTAATTCTGTCTTTCTCACAAAAACGCTTAAAAAAATTACAATTTCAATTATAAGAATGTTGATGGAACTAAAGCCTGACATCGTCAACCGACAGGGCGTGGTTTATTATTTTCAATGTGACCAGTGTGACGCACGGTTTGTGGGGACGACCACCCAACACCTGCATCAACGCGTTGAAGGTCACATGTCAAGTAATAGTTCGATCTCTAGACATCTGAGAGCCGCTCACATGCTGGAAGCGAAGCCATCTTGAAAAGTGCATTCGAATCCTGAAGAAGTGCAATTCGATTGCCTTATTCAGAAGATGAGACCGTCACTGAACGTTCAATCGGACTTGGTGACGGTGAAACTTGCGTTTCTGTTTAGTAATTGTAATAACTTCTTTTGTCGTGTAACTGATATGTTTTGTTTAGATATAGATATGTAAACACTAATGATGACTGCGGTGTTAGCCGAAACGTCTGCAAATAAAAGTGTTGCTATGTATGCGCTAGTTTCCGCTATCAAATTACAATTCATCCCATTAATCAGCTTCCAGAGCATCAACATACTTTCCTGGTATCAGAACAACTTACAGTGCGCTCTGAGACTTATCAATAATCAAAAAACACAATTATTCTTACAGCAACAGAATAAGGAAGCCGCTATAGCTGCAAGCGCATTTAGCACATACCGCGAATATAGTGCCGTCACAGAAAGTCATTATTCCATGGCCTTGCCTCAGATCTCTGATCCAACTACCTTCGTACACATCACCAGTCCTGCATAACAAATAAGTTCGAAAGTTCCCGAGTCAAGTAAGGAAGCTTGCACCAGATAACAGCTTGGTTAGCTTTCATTGTTTCTCTTTTATGAGCTCCTGAGTGAAAAAACTTTTCTTTACTTGCTATTTTTTTAAATTGAAAATCTTAGTTCTCATTTCGACATAACACATGACACTATAGCCCGATCGATGGATTGAATTCTACAGATTAATGAATTAAGTATTGATTTTAATAGATTGCTTTCAAATGCACGCCTGATAATCATGCAAAGGCGATCTTCAACAATAAAAAATCTTGGACCTGTAAAGTTGTTTTCCTTCACCGTGTCTCTTGTGCTTGTAAAAGACTCCAGAATAATTAGAACCATCAGCACACCTTAACAACCCATCCCCTGAAACAAACCAAATAACATATCAATAGTTCAACTAAACGTTCAACTTGTGTGCTAGCAAACTTCTGTTAAATTTAAAAATCTAATCAAACATCAAGATTGAGGTATACTACAATAGATAACGAGCTGTCACGAACCAATCAAAGGAAATGCTGGACTTTATGATGAACGAATGCTAGACCAAACGAAAACAGACCAAGTCCGAAAAGCAGTGTGCAATGCGAGATACGTTTAGGACGGTGAAAGACCAAACGTCTGAAATGCTTCAGAAATGACAAATAGATCTTTGCTTATTTCAAATCATTGCATGCAGCTCTTCAGTTATCGCAAAATCAGATGAATGATGTCCGAGGGCTAGAAAATACATGAAAGAAACAAGAAATAACTCGTCAAAGAAAGAACCAAGCAGGCTCGTCATACAGGCAACTGATAGACAGCTCGCACCTTCTCTCTTGTTCTCCATCCATGACCCTTCATAGGTATCACCATTGCCATATTTCATAACTCCTTTCCCTGTCATATGTCCACAGTCAAATTCACCTTCATACACATTTCCTGACATGGCCCAGTAGCGTACCCCTGTTCCAGTAATCTCGCCATTCCTAAACTGACCTTCATAGTAACTGCCATCTCTCATCTTGAATTTGCCATAGCCTATATTTTAATATGCATTCCACATAAGATGATTTGCAGCTGAAAAAGTTGCACTTCTTTGGTTCATGATTGCCAAAGTTTCTTGTCAAAAACCAAGATACTATCAACGTCCAAACTAGCAATGAACATGCGATTCATTGACATAAGATAAAAGCTTTATTTATGGATAAACATCTCCAATAGCATCCAAGCTAGAATTTATATGAGACCTGCACATAAAAGTACTATGAGTTGAGACTGAATTGCTCTGAAATGACCATGTATTGCATTTTAAAAACTGAATTAAACCAAACTACTTGTCAAGTAAAACTGGAATTAAAACTATTCGCATCTCTGGATGCTTATTTAGTATTAAAAATCCTTCAATACTTTTTAAAGTAATGGATAACTCACCATGTCGCTGACCACAATGCCAATCACCTTCATAACGAAAATAGCTGTTTGGATATGTATAAACCCCATAACCTAAACCATAATTGCCATCAGTTCCTATTAGTGACAGACAACATTGTAGAATACGATAATAAACACAATATTAAAGTTACACTGACTTTTCAAGAGTTGTAAATAATGTTCCTATGTAAATTCACTGGCAGGCTGACAAAAATGAGCACAAAGATAAAATATAGATAGTTCCAAATAGATGAAATCATTTTGCTGCTTATTTTTCGAAAAAAATTCAAGAATAAACCAGGCAACATTTGCCCAAAATGTTGTGCCATGTTAAACAAAAATTCAAAAGGAGCCACAAATATTTATCCACAACTTACCCTCTCTCAAATTGCCCTTGAATTCACCTACATAGGGCTTAGATGCTGAAGAAGTATTTAAACTAGAAAACTTTTGATAATTTCCTGTATTCTTCAAGTGGGCCATGCACCTTAACCACTAGAACATCTGTCTATCATACACACTAGCTAAAAAATATATGTCAAGGAATAGGATATAACAAAACGTTTTCATAGCATCTTCCCTAGACAAAATATCTAAGATCTTACAGTGTTTAGTTCAGATACAAGGAGTGCTACACAGTCGAAGTTTACTATTTAGTCTTTCATTTATTCACAACTTCGCAAGCAACCAACTACATAAGACAAGAAATTAAACGAATAGATGACATCTTAAGCTATCTTCCAGGCTTTTCTTTGGCTCAGCAGATTGTCTCCTATTCTATGCCAGTTACTATTGATACTAAGGTAAAAAAAAATTAAAATTAGTAATTAGCAGTTTCATCAATCCTAATATTTCTGTAGAAATCTACAACATAATGCTTTCATGCTAATGATCAGTTCAATACAGGGACCTGGACTCCATCAGTACCAAGGGAAAAATTCTTCAACTAAAACATATTTTAAACAGTAAAAAACATAAGCACTTATGCAAGGATGAAATATATGCAAGGATTGAGGTGCCTTTACTCAATGAGCTGTACTTAACTAACTTAAGCCATTAAACTCTCAATTTTGTCTGATAAAATTTTAAGGTATCAAATCTGGTGCACTGAGCTTGAAATGTGGACTTACTTGAGCTTGCACGATCAAAAATAGGACGCAGATAACATGTACAGATTAGAAAATGCATGTGGAAAAAGTGCTTCTTATGATGTCCAAAGAGGCAAATAAACAAATTTGCACATTATACAACACTGATTTGTTTGATTTGCTCTAAGGCAAAACTGTGAGATGGCCTTTACAACGACGTTGGAATACAGACCGCCGAAAGCACATGATTTTCCATGTACAATGTATTCGCAAGTGAACACCCGTAGCAACGGCCCCAACTAACCCTAATGTGGTTGCGGCATGAAGTTTGCTAGACGGAGAGGTTCAGGCTGTCGCGAGTGATGCAGTAGACGAACAGACTCCTCAGTTGTTTCATCAACTTAAGTTTTTACCTGATCTATGTTTACAAATTTGGCCCTTTTATAAAAAAGTCATTAGGTAATTGAATTAAAATACGTCAAGATAAAACTAAATAGACTCAGTAATTAAAAGATAAACCTCGCGTGCTCCAACTTACAATAACAACATCAAAGACATATTAGCATACCACGGATTACAAGATACTCGTTACGTGAGATATACTCTACGACAAATACTTCAAAATAGGATGGTAACAAATAACCTAGACACGCGGGTGGAAAAACAAGTCGAAGCAACGTTACCAAATAAGGAAATGCTATACACAAGCACCAAAATAGCACCAATATTGGCGACACAGGCAGACTGGGAGACGAGGCGAGACATTCTCACAGTGGGCCAGAAGATCTTTTTGGTGTCTCAAGCCAGAGAAATCATGGAATATAATGCTTGCTCACATGCAAATACACAGACATTATGAAGCCGCGAAGAGATTCGATTATTCTATTGAATGACAGCGCTTAGAAAGCATTAATGTAAAATATGTTGGAATTTCTATATTTTGATATTTTCTGCCTACAAATGTCGGTTGGACTTTGATTCCGACCATAGCCGTAAGGGGTAACTAAATCAATGCTTTATAAAGATTGACTGCTTTGAATCCTTGTAAGGTATCACGAACCGAATCGGTTTCTGGCTGGCTTGAACAGAAGATACCTCCTCTTCACGCGTGAAATATTTAGAACACTTTGTCTTCATGAACTCATTTAAGACTGAATCGAAAAAAGCCCGAGGATATTGCAGGGCAGAAAAAACCTCCCATAGGTGGTCAATTTCCTTTAAGATTCTGTGCCAATGCGAGCTGTAATTGTATGCTCGATGTAGCATTGTTTTAACTAAGCATTTCTTATATTTAAGGTCGACAAAGCTGTTACTCCACGTAACGCCAGTAAAAGGCAGGAAGATATTTTTCGGCGACCAGCCTTTCTTCTATTGATCTCATAAAGGCATTAGCCATCAGTGGGCCAAGGGGTGATCCTATTGCAACACCATCGAACTGTTCATATAGTTGGCCGTCAAGAATAAAGAGTCGATTTCTTGTAGCGAGCAGGATTAGCTTTCGAAGGTCTTTTGTCTCAATCTTAACGTGGTATGTTGCGTTGAACCAGTCGTTGGTAAATGCCTTTTCAAGGATATATTGAATGGTTTCTTCAAGTGGGACATTTGTAAATAAGGCCGTGATCAGACAGACAGATCTGGTGCTAAGCTTCTCTTCAGCAAACTTTGCGATATCAGCTATAACCTTGGCTCATGGCGAGAGGCTTGAAAAGTTCATCTAGTAGCTTTGCCAAGTTGTAATTGTATGTGCCACGTGCTGACAAAATTGTTCTTATACATAGGTTCTCTTTATGTGTCTTTGGTAGGCCGTACAAGTGAGCCAGTCGAGAGCCGGACTGTTTTGTTTTTTCATATAAAGAATTAGAAAGAATGCCTTTGATTGCCGAATTAAGCTCCTTTTCGCGTTGAAGCAGGGGATGGAATTGTTTCGGCGGTCGACTTTTAGATTTAGGACGACAATTACCGATTTGCCTAAATTTTGACGTGTCATACACCGATGCTTCTTTGAGTTTCTCCAAATAGTCTTCCTTGTTCATAATTACGACTCCAGATCCTTTGTTTGGTTTGGTGATGACAATGTCCTTTTGCTTCTTGAGTTGACCAATCGCCCGGGTGAGAGCTCTTGACTGGTCGTCTACTTTCATAGATGCGTATTCAAGGGCAGTTGATTTTAGATAGCTAGTAGCAAAAGGTCTCATATCCTCACTAATTTTGTCCTCAAGCAACCAATAACTACGTTGAAAAGAAACAAACACATCTTGCTCATTTGGTCTTTCGGGAATAGCAAAATCCAGTCCTCTGCAAATGGCCAGCTTTTGGAAGAAAGACTGTTTGTATGATGAAAGATTTGTTATATGTTTATTAACATCAAATTTAGGCTGGATTAATCTTGACAACGTCTTGGTATGGGTATCCATTAAATCAGCCATGTGTTTTGGTGGAGTTTGTTAATGGAAGATAGTAAGCAAAGGTACATGAAGGAAGATGTTTTATCTTTCAATTGCTTCAGCTTCTCACATACTTCATTTCTCAAATTTCCTGACAGGGTGATTTTATTGCAGAGCTCTTCACGTAACGCGCTTTCTTCAAACTAACATGAGGCTCAACGCCATCGTTTTCTTTTTTCGCTTTCCACTGGGGAGAAGGTCGCTTATGTTACAGTACTCAACATAGGCCTACAGACACTGGGCTTTCGCTCCACTTTAACAGCTCTGTCGACCTTAAATATAAGAAATGCTTAGTTAAAACAATGCTACATCGAGCATACAATTACAGCTCGGATTGGCACAGAATCTTAAAGGAAATTGACCACCTATGGGAGGTTTTTTCTGCCCTGCAATATCCTCGGGCTTTTTTCGATTCAGTCTTAAATGAGTTCATGAAGACAAAGTGTTCTAAATATTTCACGCGTGAAGAGGAGATATCTTCTGTTCAAGCCAGCCGGAAACCAATTCGGTTCGTGATACCTTACAAGGGTTCAAAGCAGTCAATCTTTATTAAGCATCGATTTAGTTACCCCTTACGGCTATGGTCGGAATCGAAATCCAACCGACATTTGTAAGCAGAAAGCTTTCGTCATGCTTTTCCTAGAGAGAACTAAAGCCGGACATCGTGAATCGACCGTGCGTTTTGTATTATTATCAATGTGATGAGTGTGACGCTGGTTATGTGGGGATGACAACCCAACACCTACATCAACGCAATCAAGGTCACATGTCGGCTGGTAGTTCGATCACCAAGCACCTGAGAGGCCACATGCTCGAACCAAAGACACCCAATTTTGAGAAGTGCGTTCAAATACTCAAGAAGTGCGATTCGAAATTCGATTGCCTTATCAAGGAAATGCTGTTTATACAGGAGATCTATCAACCATCACTGAATGTTTAATCGGACTCAGTGAAGGCGAAACTTTTTGTTTAGGTTTGCGTTTCTGTTTAGTAATTGTAAACGAGTTTCTTTGAACCACTTTTTCTTTTAACTGTTGTTTATTTTTAGATATAGATATGTAATCACTGAGGATGGCTGCACAGTTAGCCGAAACGTCTGGGAAAAAAATGTTCCTATGTATGCGCTAGTTTTCGCTATCAAAGCCTTTCAGACAAGGATTCTGCTACAAAACTCCTATATTGCCAAAAAAAACTCTTTCAAACAATGGGCCTACTCACTAATGTCTGACGAGAAAACGGGAATCAATTCATTTTTGGAGCAGCTAACCCTGTTGCATGCAAAAGTCTGCATTGATGGTGAGTTGATTTTGTACATCAAATGTCAATTTTTATTTCATTCAAACGTTTAAGTCTTTGCTAAGCAAACACCAGCATTTCAACTTCGAAATCACTATATGCCAGGGGCAAATACAAATGAGTTCCAGATCAAAGTTCCCAAAACAGTGGGCAATCACTCTCAAGAAGATCTTAACTTTTGTCCCGAAAATCACATGTTACTTGATGAATAGTTAACGCATTTTATGAAAAGCGCATTGCGGAGGAACTCGAAAAATAAATAGAAAAACACAGAATCAGCGAAAAGGTTGCTTAAATTGCATCTTTCACAACGCTAACCAACATAACCAATCCCTTGAGAAATCACGTGCTACTTCGCACTTGTTCTTAAAGGATTATAACAATGTCGTCTTAAAGACATTATTAGTCCTTATGCAGATGAAAAGCTGTTTTTGTTTCTCGAAATTTATTCGCCAGTCAAAAATATAGTCTGACTAAACGAAGACACCAGAAATCTAATTAATTTCAAAATTCCCAATTTATTAGAAGAACGTAAGATGAGACGTTTAGACCATCGAAGGGTAGGTAAATCTTCAACACAAACCTGGCAATTTAGCGGGGTCCATTCTTGGAACATCCTTTAAATGAACGAATAATAAAACAAAAATGGCCAGACAAAATACATCGTAAGAAGACACATGTCAAGAAACATTGTGAGGCGGGGAGATCTGGTGTGCTAGGTGTTCCAGAATCTCAAGTTTGTCCTTTTAGGCCTTGATGCTCGGCGCTGATGCGTTCCGTGACATTGCCATCGATGAAAGTCTTGCGTCAACTATGATCATGTCTGCCTTTTCGAGTGGTAATTCCAATTCTTATTTAAAGATTTCACGGTTGATCCCATCTTGGTCTCGGCACCAAAATGTCTGAGATAGGGTCGAACTGTAAGAAGAAGTCAGAACTGAAATTTAATCTAGTTTTTGAAATTTCTTGCACGCGCTGCTGTTAACTCTATGATTCCTAATCCAAATTAACTTTACAAGGGTTTATATGCAGTTCGAGGAGGATATCGTTATGAGTTTATGTTTAAGGTCTCCCCGTTCACTTCCTCCGCGTTGACCCAGCTCGAGTTGGGAAGGCACTTCCTCCTGTTCTGCTCTAATTAGCATTCCATGACATCATAAATAAGGATGCATACTTCTCTTCTGAAAGAAACTACCGTGGCTGATATCCAAGATCCACAATTTTGTGGCCGCCAATCCAAATTTCACCATTCACTGGTGGAACGTGGTGGAAGGAATTCTGCGAGATCGTCAAAGAAACTTTGTTGACAGCAATTGCACAGCTTGTCTCCACTATTGGTGGGCGCCCTGCGCATCTGCGAGGCCGGGTAAAAACACTTTAAAAGGATCTAACAATGAATGCCACACGTTCTGAAACCCGGTACGTACAACTTTCAGTTAGCAATTTGGCCAGAGAAGTAGTTGAAAACGATAGTTTCCAAAGAGCCCGTGATCCGAGATATATTTTGAACTTTTATGACTTAACTATCAACAAGACAATGGAAATTACCATGGGTAAGGCCTTCCAATACGAGCAGCCTCAAAACTCGCAAACTTAACTTAACCAGAGCTGACCTCCAGCTAGAGGCACATGAGTACTTTTTTACCTTTTGCCAGTGCCCTGCACGCTTAACGAGATGGGGTTAGCACAGGATCGCCGCCCGTCCCACCGATAGTAAATAAATTGAAGTGCCATTTGAAGCAAAGGCTGTGCAAATATGGCAAACTGCTAGCGTTTTTCAAACGCTTTAACGATAAGGAAGAGGCTTTAACTATAACTTCAGGTATAACTCCCGGAAACGGGTTTTTAGTTGTTCTTAATAGTCTCCATTTGCAATTGTCTTTCACCACAGAGGTAGAGCAGAACAACCTCGTGTCGTTCTGTAGGGCGAGTATAAGTATTGCAGGTTCACTCCTGATACATCTGGTTGTCACAGTCCAACGATGTTTGTGTTTTGCTTCATTTCGATACAAGAAGTGCGTGATCAAGCACTTGCTTTACGGAGCTCATCGTTTGACGTGCGACTGGTCCGCGCTTCGCAAAGAAGTGAAACACTTTCGGCCTACGCTTTTGAAGTAAGCCTACACTCCAAATTATTTGACTGTATTTTTTCTGATGACGTTTAAAACCGTGCAACCCTTCCTAGCCGAGAGCACACTAATAGGACTGACGAGAAAGTACAATTGATCGTTCCCTATAAGGATGAGAGGAGTGTGAAGCATCAAAGGCAACATCCATATGATCTGGTATGTAAAGAACGTTTGCAGATTCTGCCAGAATTCTGCCAAAATTTTAAACCGAAGGCAGCAACGACAAAGATTGTGAGCTATCAGGGATTTGCATACAATTTTAATATGGGCAGCGAAATGCCTCGCAAATGCCTAATCAGACGTATCTTTTGTGCTGGACTTTAAGACACTCATCAAGGATCTTTGTTTAAAGTCTTAACTGGCCAAGCAACCAGCTTCGAGTCCCAATAAGATCCTTGAAGCCCTCGAGTTTGACGGCCGGTGCTACCTTGGCTATTTCGGCATGTCCAAACGCGTCGTGAAACACAAACTTCAATCACGTTTAATTGGTCATAACTGTTTATCCACAATATGTCCACCAATCAATCATCCATCACCATCAACCAATCATCATCTTTGCGCCTACTTCACCCGTTTACCCAGGTGTCACTCCAATTGGGAGTTTCATCACGCGAGAGCTTGACGATTCCGGGCAATCAGTTCGCGGAGTCACTAAAATGCAGTCGGACTCGATAAAGTTCTAATTCTTAATCTTCAACGATGTCTTTTTTTGCTTGTTTTATCATTATTATTATTATTATTATTATTATTATTATTATTATTATTATTATTATTATTATTATTATTATTATTA
>QQSS02193991.1:0-12809 GCA_003687565.2 Craspedacusta sowerbii
ATACTATAAGTGTGTTATTATTGTTTTATGGTGCATTTAAAGAGGAAAAAAGATTTGTTGTTGTTGTTGTTGTTGTTAAGTCATATCTAATAGGAAGAAAGTCATTTCCCGCTCTTTAAAACGCGAATTCCGATGCACAAGTCATTCACTTCGGTTTCGCACGAGGGTCTATCTTGGGCCTCTTCTTAGTTTTATTCTATATTCCAGGATCTATTTTGGGACCATTGTTATTCTTAATCTATATTAATGATCTTCGACATAGTCATTCAGTCAGGTCTTGTACAGCGCATTTCTGTCGACACAGTTATTTTGTTTAGAAATTCGTCCCTGAAAAATATGAATTAGATTTTATCTCTAGATATTTAAACTTTCCCTGATTGGCTTTGTGCCAACGAATTGTCTCTAAATTCTGCAAAATCCGATGCCCTTCTTTTCCGTCCTACGAATAAAAGATGTGAGATTAAACTGAGTGTGAAAGCTAAAAATAAGCAAATAAATTTGTTTAGCCAGACTAAATACTTGCGTGTTGTTCTAGATTCTCAACTGTCATGGAGGAGTCAAATCTCCGAACTTTCAAAGAAGCTTGCTAGAGTAAATGGCTTATTATCTAAAATAAAATACTATATAGAGAGCATTAAATGACTATACTATAGTTTATTCTATTCACCCAGAACCTACGGATGCCTTACCTGGGGCCTGACCGGAAAGAGTGAGTTCAACAGAATAGCTAAGCTGCAACAACAAGCTCTGAGAAAGATTATGTTCTCTAATTACGATGTCTCTACATCTGAATTATTCTCGCGATTGAACATATTGAAGCAGCTTCCTACGCCAAATATTTATATACAAAATTACTGTTGTGATTGCAGTATTTACAGTATGAACCCATACATTTCGGCTGCTGTATATTTGCGAGCCGTCTGTTTTGCTTAGATCGGATATTTGCTATGACAAGAATGTTGACGGATCAGTTATTGACTCGTCAGTTTTTTATAGATGCGGTATCTATTTTTTTGTGTTTGATGAGGTATTTGCATTTTTTTATAGATGCGGTTTCTGTGTTTCTTCTTGTTATATTTGCTATATGCGAGGTAGTAGAGTGTCGATGGATCAGTCGTTTACTAGTCAGTTTGGCATTGATGTGGTAACTATGCTGCTTCGTGTTTCAAGTGGTTGCCAACTAACTATTTTCTACTTATTCTGATGAGCTCGGCCCAAGCGCCTGCAAATGGAGGAGGGTATACGTGAACTTCATTTCTGAAAAATAATCTCTTGGTTGTGGTGTTTTTCCACGACCCAATTAGTATTATGCCATGGAATCTTTCTATATCTTATTTTCATTGATGACGAGGATAAGGCATGAGAGTCGGCTCTAAAAACTGCTACAGGTTTTATGACAGGTGCCTGTTTCCTGACATTTCAATTTTAGAGATGCTATGTGATTCAAAGATGCTATGTGAGACCAGTACCAAAAGAAACCCTGAACATACAGTCGCACACGGTCGCACGCACGTGTAAACGAAAGATCATGCACATTAACACCACGCTCATGGACCACACACACACACACGCACACACACACACACACACACACACACACACACACACACACACACACACACACACACACACATAGAACATACGCGTGTGCGCGCAAAAAGCCAACAGAAACACAGGCCAATAAGGGCCAGCACACACATTACAAAAACATCGCCTACCACCAACATACACCTACCACCAACATACACCAACCATCCACACAAGCAGACCCAGTCACCCACACCTCACAGGATGGTCCAGAACATGGACGTACCGTGGTGGTTGAGCATCGGCATCGTAGCCAAACCAGCGACCTTACTAATGTCGTACTTGAGTCCGACCAAGATACGCAGCAGGCAATCCCACTCACGCTTAAAATCGTCTTCGCTTAGAAAACGCCTTTCGCTCATGCGAAAGAGCCTGCCCTGCAAGTCGCAAAGCATGCATACGAGAGAGCTCGCGCTGACCTGCTCCCACGAGCAGTCCTGCAGACTTGCCGTGCTAGTGCGGCCATCACGGGCGGTCTCCGCTTTCCACCTTTCCTTCCCGCGAAAAACCATGATGAGATTTCTCACATCGTTGATATCCAAATCCTCAAACGGCCCCGAAACGCCGTTCGGAAACAAGCGCTGACTGAAATGTCGTTTTTGTCTTTCCAGCCCTTTGTGCAGTTTCTGATCAAAGTCCTCATTCTTCAAGTCGTCGTACCTCGCAGATATAGCCTCGTCTAAGACCCACCGTACGGCTTCTTTCGAGGATACGCGTAACGCCAAAACCAAGCGCAGCCAGAACTCATCAAATTGGGGCCATCCTAAACGGATTATAAAGCTCCCTTTTATTTGTGGCACGCAAGCTACAAGCATGGCCCTACGATTGCACACACACACACACACACACGAAAACACATACACACACACGAACACACATACACACACATATACACACGCCAAAACACAAACACGCACGCACAAACGCACAAACACACACACACATAGACGCACAAAAACATACAAATAAACACCCACCTCCTTGAAACTACACATACTTGCACACCACAAAATAGCGGAACGTTGCAATATCTGAATTATTATTATTACTATTACTATTATATTATTAAGAAAGAAAGACCCTCTTCTGAAAATTCAGTTTGCATTTTTTAAGCTACAAACTCATTTAATTGAAATACCTTTAGGGGCATCAGCTTGCACAGGATAAATCGTATTTCTCTCTTCATGCGCTAGAGGAACAAAAATGCTAGGGACACGGCAACACATTTTCAATCACAGCCTCACAAAATTGCGGGAAAAGAATGGCCTTAAGCGCAGTCGACGAACACTACGACGTGAAAGCAAATCTAGCACCAAACAAGAGCATGCCCACAAAGCAACTGCGCATACATTTCGCTGTATTAATAGCCTTATAAACTTATGTTAATGCAAGTTATATATGCTAATAGCGATGTAAGACAATGAATCTAAGAATTAAAAGAATCGAAAATTTTCCTCGTTGGACACCTTAACGGCTGAGTTTCAAAGCAGGATATGCAAGCCCAAACCACCGGTGCTAAAAACTTACGGGCACGCTTTACGAGACTGGACTGTTGCACTTACGCCCAATGCATACTCCCACGCGTAGTCGCTCGTCTAATTACGAGGAGGGTAAAGCACCATTCATACTTCGGAAACACTTTACGCATGACGCAATATTTATCCCACTGGCAGGGTCTGGAATGTGCGCGAAGCAGTTAACTCCCACTGGAATGTTCGCATTACGTTTGACCAACGCGTGGGGTGCGAGGACAATGGAAACGGATGACAAACGCTTGAGATGGATTTAGTTTATCTTTTACGCTAGACGCTGCCCTCCCCCGCTCATCCAAGTTGTCTCGCCTTCGACGCGCCCTTCGGGTCAATAGCCACGCGGCAATTAGGCTGTTCTTACCCTCCCCCGTAATTAGACGAGCGTAAAGCGTCTCGAAGTATGAATTGGGCATAAGAGGACAGCTTAATTTCCGCGTGGCTATTGAGCCAAAGGGCGCGTCGGGGGTGAGACCAATGGATGGGCGGGGGAGAGCAGCGTAATAGTCTTCGTCATTTGGATATCTTCCTTACGGACATGTTGTCAGGTCGTTTTCCTTCGGCACCCATAGAAAATATGCTTCTGGGTGGTGTTATAATAAACGGCTTTCTTTGCATATAATTTGTCTCTAACGGCTCAGTTTACATGGTTTCGGGTTGCGCGTGGGTTATAATTATACTGTTCTCCTACCGGTTATGATGCCATTTATCAGTAGGAACAGGATTGTTGCAAGTTATGAAAAGGATTGTTGCAACTTATGGTTTGTTATTTAAGTTTATTGAAAGGGTTCAGTGGTCGGCGGAGCAGGGTGGAAAAAGGAGCTCTCGCGAAGAGAACGTGTTTTCTATCTGAGTCGAGATTGCGTTCTATTGAGGGAAGAAGTCCTTCAAAATCCATACAGTACACAACGCAACACTTCTCCACAAAGTGCCATGGGAAACTTGTCAACATCTATTCCAAAAAAGCGTTCGGTTGCCTTTCTTAAACGCACAACCGAACTAAGAGATCGCTTCGTGTCAAAATTCCTAGGAGAGTCTCGAATAAATATTCGTAGGGCCAGATTATTGGTCGAGCAGACGTTTTCAATGAAACACAGTGTTGAAATAGGCAATTTTAAAAATTAAATACAAAAATCAGCCACACTTACATGGATGATGAGGTCGCAGGGAAAACAGCCCTTCCAATATCCTTTGCAGATCACCATACCGCTGCACGAACTCGTCTTCACTTAACGTTCGCTTTCTTGACTGGGAGAGCCAGTTGCTGAATTTCTGAAGCAACCTTGCCAAGGCATTCATATTCGCATTCTCCCAATCGAAGTTCAACAAACACTCTGCATTAGGCAGACAACGGGTATCATGATCCCATGATGGACCCGTAAAACACTTAATTAAGCTAATAACCAAGTTGATATCAAAATCTTTGTACTTCTTTCCTAAGCCACCGTGATCTGCAGTCAACGACTGCAATGATTTACGCTTTTGCCACTGCCTCGGTTGTCTCCTTAAGGCCCCGTCTAGCTTGTCATCAAATTCCAAGTAAACTAAGTCCTCAAACTTGTTGCATATTGCCTTATCCAACACAGGTTTCAGCGCCTCTGCCCACGAGGCTTGAAGATGCTCATTCAGTTTCCGCCAATATTCACCGGGACCAGAACAAACTAAAGGAAATTTTAGCACGTGGTCCAGAGTAGCACATGACCTACATTCAGCTTTGCAAATTAGGACAATGAGAACTTTCAATAAGGTAATGGAGCAATAACGTAAACATGCTACATATCGTGCAAGTCCTCTTCTAACCACAAGACCTTCCACAGCCATCACGAAACACTCATCAATAAGCAATCACGGAGAACCTAGCCATACTAAAAGCTAACAGAGCAAAAGATAATTCACACTGTAAACAAGTACTTCTCTTCCACTTACGGTCAATTCAAGATTTTTTTATGGATCCCACAAACCCTAGGTGTTTCTTTGTTTGTCGTTTACACAAGACTTTCATCTTCTAGGAGAATTTATGTTTTAAGGCCTGACCAAACATGCCAAGCTTGTTAAACAAGAGCTACCGGAGCGGCTCAGTGCGGGGGACTGTTGCGAGGGAACTATAGTCCAGCAACCGAAGAAGGGCAACCCCCTCTGGGCGCACCAATCGGAGAGGCATCGCCTTCCTCTTCCAACCTGTTTAAATATTCATGCTAGAGGAACAAAACCAGGTTCCGAAGCGGACGGTCACGTGCAAGGAAAAGATTTTCGCCTTGCGAAACATCTTACCGACACCGAACACCGACAACGACTCGCCATCACCGACTCGTTGATTTTATGAGGGCCCCTTCGTGGCATCCGTCACGACTCTCTTTGGAAGACCCTGCGCACGGAAGGCGTGCGTGCAGTTTTCATAAACATGTTCGAGAATTCTTCCCGACCGAAACGGACGTGATTTGCGTTACAAAGATTCGTGCCGATCGAAACCGACGTTATTTGCGTTACGACAAGGATTCGTGCCGACCAAAACCGACGCGACTTGCGTTGCGACAATGATTCGTGCCGACCGAAACCGACGTGATTTGCGTTACGACCTTCAGCCTCACCGACTTTTCCCGAGATCCCCCACGAGAGTCCGACAAAGCTGCCTTCTGCTGCCGTTGGTTTTCGTCGTGAACCTCGACTGCGGCACGTGCCGAGCATGCACCCGTATAGGGGCTGGCATCCATTGGCATTGGACGTGTTCCGACAAGTTGAATATCATGTGTAGTATGGGTAGGTGCTCCGTGTTGCTGTCGTTGTTGTTGTTGTTGTTGTTGTTCTTGTTGTTGATGTTGTTGTTGTGCATCGGTCTCTGATGCTAACGTCACGGGGCCTACATCGCCACACAACATCTAGAAGCAGGTGAATTCCCGTATCGCGGTAGCTTCACTGCCCACAAGGACGAGCGGAAGTGGACGGTCTAAAGACCGCCGCGGTACTTGGAAGGAAGAAGAAGTCGTTCCTAACCATCTGACTCAAGACGAGGATTTCAGGCTCAATTGCGACCGCAATTACGACCACCATTTAAGCCAGCGAAAAACGAAGGACATATGTCTCCATCAACACCAAGTTCGACCTTTCTAAGCAGCGCTGTCTCCTCCGGATACTGAAGATTCACACCGATCAAATCAGCCACGACGCGAACCTTTGTCATGGAATGCCCATGATGTGTGTGAAAGCGCCTGGGCCCCACTCGAGCTGGGGAAAGGAGGAGGAAGTGAGTAGGGACGACCACCAGACAAGCTCCCCGCTCAACCCTTGGACAATATAAAAATGACAAATTCCTTCTCCCAAACAGCATATAAACCCATGCATGTAGTTATGTCCAGAGGTTAAGGAATACTAGCAGTAGAAGCAATAGAAGCAGTAGAAGCAATAGTAGCAGTAGAAGAATGTAACTCTCAAAAAGTTCTGAGTTCTTTTCTAGTGTCTCCGGAAACGTCCACAACAAGGTACCAATGAACCCCCAACACCCTTCAAAGAACTGGCGCGGCCTAACTGCACAACATGGTCGCAAAACGAAGACTACGGCTGACTGGCCATGTTCTCCGCGTGCATATAAGAAAGATCCCCAAATCGGCTATGCGTTGGCTGCCCCCGAGAGCGGAAATACAGCGCGGACACCCCCGCAAAACCTGGCTTAGATCTTTCCACCAGCATCTAAATAACTCGCAAATATTGTTGGCAAAAGCTGAGAACAAGACACAACATCGTGGCGTTCGTTTGATGCCTGATGTGTCACTTTAGACCTCGGAGGCTCTACTTCTAAGCAAGTAATCAAAGCCTTAACGACATTATAAATTCCCACACCTTATTCCTGTTGAATTGATACAACATGAATACATTATACAATACAATAAATTTGATATGACTCTTTTACAAAACGGCACAATTTATACAACCATATATAAAGACGTCTCGCTGAAACATAGTAAGACAGAGAAATGGACTAAAGCATAGAGAACGAAAGAATGAAAGCCAGTCAGAGAGACAGACATGAAAACAAATAGATCACTCAGGCTCATAGACAGAAAAACAGACCAATAGCAACGCAGGCATGCAGAGCAGCAAGCTAGAATGCAACTAGGCAGGCAGGTAAGCTTACCTGAGTCTCGGGCAATTGTAGCTGTTGGTCCATTTAACTCGTCCATGGTGGCCAACTACATCTAAAACGAGTCCCTATCTTCGAACCTCCAGCCTGAATCCAAATAAACACCAACAACCACTGTCATGTGTCTGAACATAAATATATAAGAAGACAATGCCATGCAAATCTAGCCACAAAGACAAAATTTCAAACAAAAAGTACATTAATTTTGACAAACATTTAATGTTTCAAATAACCCCTTATCCAATTGTTGCATGTTAAATGTAATCTTATTTCCAGGAAGCTTTACAACTATGAGGCCAAAAACATGGTGGTCTGCACATTCACCATGTCATTATTAATAGCATCTGATATAAGTCATACTTCAAACACAACAATGGTGCACTCATCATTGGGCGCGATTTTTCATCTCACTCATACTACTGGTAGGTCAAACTGGGAGCCCTTCGAAGTGCTATTTGCCAAGGCTAGTTCAGGTCTCCTCGACACTAGCTTTGGTAACATGGCTTGCTCTGCCATCCAAACAGGCAGAGTAGCTACCAAGTTTGTACAATACTTCATACCTCTTAATAACATTACAAGAGACATGTGACAGCTCAAATATCTTATCAGATTATATAAGCCTGTTAAAGCTCAAGGTATTTAAGTAGCACTTGGTCAGTATCCATACTGAACGCCATGCAATTTTTTAAGCTACTAGACAATCTTTCCTCTCTACATTAAACATACAGAAAGCGAGTTACACATTGTGACATTTTTGCCACAACCATTAGACGGAAAAACTGAGTCTGCAGTTCCGTCAAACCACAGTGGTAACTTCTTCATGCTGTTTGCCAACATACGAATGAAGGTAGTTTAGACGTCCAGAGCTACACAAACATGGTGCATCTCCGGGAGGAAAAGCTATAGAACATGGATGACAGCCGAACAAGTCAAATCGTAACGACTAGAAGTATGAAGTCACAGTTTTCCTCTGCATCTATTTTGTGCGGTAGAATTTCATTTCCCTATAGGTGTGAATTCTCCTTCAAACTTTTATCAGTAAAGATGCAGATGCTGAAAAACCGTTTTAAAAAAATACATAAACCCACCGTGATTAAAAATATGAATATCAGTTGATGAGTTCCCCAAAAGGCTGCTATGATCCAGCTCCATGAGACAGTCTGAAAGCATGTGAGTGCTGCTTGCAACTTCTTCCCTTCTAGTTGGATGTTGGAAACGTGAAACTCTGATCTAACGAAATTTTTTTTTTTTTTTTTTTTTGGTTTTTCAGTCTTCCTGGTTGCATACAATCAAACTGCTCAGGCCCGTCTGGCGTTGCAAAATAGCCCACGTTTGGCTCCCGACTTACGACCTTGTTATGAACCTGCTGGCGGCCGACCCAGAACCGCCCTCTCGCGCTTGAAGTTGGCTTAAGAAGACGGTCTCATAGTCTTTGGATGTGACTGTTGAGCGGTTCCTCGTTTATTGGTTCCTCGTTTGTTGGCTCCGTGAGTCAGATGCCGTGAAATTGCCGACATATCGTGAATTCGAGACTTGGTTTCATTTATTCTTGCGTGAGAAATACTGAAAAATCACGCTCGAATAAGTGAAAGCAGTCCAGTGACTTGAGCTAATTCGATGAGAACAATGAATGTCGTCATAAATTGGAAGGTAAGATATTTATTTATAATGTGAAGGGCATGATTGAAACAGTTGCATCACCTCAAACGAAGTAAGCTAGTAGCTTATTTGGAGTTACAAACCAGTAATGCAGTGTAAGCATGTATCCAACTCAGCAAATATAGTCAGACTGATATTCATGACACACAAGAGGAAACAGTAAGTATAATAAATATAAGAGCAAAATTTCTAGTGAATAGTTGCTACCCAAGGCCTTCAAAGCCGATAATTATTACCAGAATGTTAGAGTCCAAATTTTGCTAGAAACAACATAAGCATAGAGTCGGTAGAGTCGGAGCTAAAGACTTCCCAAGAAATCTAAAACGGCCACTATGATGTTCTTTCAATCACCAAACTCGATGTTGTTTGCAAGGAGTGCAAATACCGAAACATGCTGTGTTGTGAAGTATATTGTGAACAAGTATACCGTGTTCGATTCTCGTAGTTACCGAGCAAATGGATGGAAGCGCGGCTGCTGTTAGGATCCAGCCGCCTGCTGATTAGATGCTAACTGCCTGGATGGCTATGATTTTCTGGTCCTAAACTATGGTGGGAAAAAAAATTTTCGACGCTGTCTCGCAACTACACGCAGGTCTGCGCAGTTTGTCATGTCTTCCATTTCGTAACATCCGTTATGGTCCGTAAAACTTTCTATGTACTTTCGGACTACAGCCAATTGCAGGAGCACATCTTCATGAGACACGCGAATCAACGATTCATCTTTGATCGTTTCGTCTGCATCGTCCTCGAGGGCGATGTCGACTCATTCCTGCCGATTCCGGTTCACCAAATCGCAAAGTTCGTTATCCGTAAGACGTCCGCTTCGTTGTCGCAGTCGAAAAACGCTTTGAATGTTTTCGATCCTATGAAATCTACGAATTCCTGCTGAGAGAACAACTCGGGCGGGCAGAGCGTCGATATCAACGCTTTCGTTACCGCTTTCCAGGCCCTCGCTTACAGCCTCTCGGAAGATTCCAGCCTTTCGGAAGCAGTTTCGGATTGCGGTTGGCAAAACGAGGAACCAATCCCTTTAAGCGTCTGCAATGCTTTCAATAAATCTATTGACTTGGCATAGAGTGGTTGAGAGGGTAGGCTGATACAAGTTTGTGTAGTTTCGTGGAAAAAAGGACTAATTTTTGGGAAGTACCAGCTCAACTTATAATCGGTATTTACATAACTCAACACGATATGTTAATGCCAGTTCTGCAAGCCTTCTGAGGTAGTGCGAACCTAAAAAAAAAACTCTTATATCAGCCACGCACCCGATTCTAATCCCATCAGCACACGGATTGCGAGAAGTTTGCAATCTTAGCTTTATATGGATGCCCATATCAATGTTAAGTCCTTTGATGGGTCCGATTTAGATTAGGACAATGTCCCACCTGCTCAAGTAGTGTTGTACAAAAATAAAAGAATTTCATGGAAGATATTTATGTCCTGGAAAAGGTTCTTATTGCGAAGAATTTCCAGTTCCCTGAAGGTATTTTATCAAGAGTTCTCGAAGCATTTTCCGAGCACAATTTTCCCTTGAATTCTCGGTGGGTTCACCATTCCCATGAATCACCGCGGCGACTTCTTCCGAGCATATTCCCCCGCCTTCGCTTGTCTCTTTACATTATCTCTGTGCAAGCGACACTGTTTCATCTCTTGTTGAATCTCTATAATCATTCATGCTTCAATCGGATGGCTTATTCTGTGTTTCTTCTCAGTGATATAAGCGTGAGTTGGTTGGTTTCAGTTTGTGATTTGCTTTTTAACGACTATTTGGAACGACTTTTTAATGACTTCTGGATTTTCAGATTTTTTTGCGCCAGTTATTACATATTAAGTGGTCAGTACATGATACTGAGCATTGTTTTATTGTCGTTTTTCTGTGTAAGGACGCTAGCGCCAGTATTTTAATTAGCTTCCTCCGAAGCATGAATAAATGCGAATATATAAATTTGAAGATATTTCTATTTGATGGCTATTGGTTGCCTGATACCATGCGTACATTAAATCAAATATGATGACCTGAATCCAGTTACGAGAGTACTTGCTTTATGTGCAATTACTTCTATGTGATATGTTGACGCTGTAGACAATGTCTTCAGACTACTTTGCGAGGACATAAGCTACAGTGTTATCCCTTGTGAGCAAAGTTTTTGGAGCCTGACGTTAAAACAATATTTAAATAAGAATTCCGAGGCCGATCTGGGTGAGGCTAGTGAGGAGTCTGGTATTAAGGCTGCTTATGCGAGGCCCTGCATGTGGGTTTGTCTTGCAAAGTGGCTTTGGTTTTATGTAAATGGCCACCCTACTAAGCAGTTGTTGCTTTGCACTTAGTCTATCAACAGCAATTCTCATTTGAGACAAAGCTAGTAGATAATACTTGACACTTTTTTAGCACTTCCCTAACTCATAATGTTCAGATGCTGTAGAGAATGGTCGCAAGTATTTTTCTGTCTACAATCTAATTGCCTACCCTATGTCCTATGCTTGTGGGTACGCTTTGTTATGACTATAAGAAAAGTGATAGCAGCAACTGCTTTTCATTATGTCCGTCAAAACTTTTCGTCACCGTGAATTCAAAGAAAAAAGCTCCAGAAAGTAGTTTAAAAATGCCAGAGAAAATCTTGAGCAAATATTTGTATCTGTTTGTCAAAACCTTTTCTCGTCCTGAATTTAAAGAAAAAAGCTCTACTAAGTAGTGTTAAATTGCCAGAGCAAATATTTGTATCTGTTTGTATTCTAGCACAAGTGCTATGGCTGTTGGTATTCCTGGGCGTCTGATAGTTTCAAGTTATGCATCAAATTACATTGTTTAAATTTTTGTTATGTGGTATACCTAGACTTGCAGTTCTAGTCCTTCTCATCTGTTTTTTTTTTAATTATGTTAAAGAGCTGCTGCTTTTCTCTTTGCCAGCAAGATTTGAGTTGCATTTAAGAAGCTGAATTGCCAGTGCTCATCAGAATCATCTGCATTGTCAGCAGGGTTGTTCTCAGAAAATCCTGGCTATGATATCTGCAGGGTTCTAAGGAAACTATTTTGAAGATAAGAGTGCCCATTCATGTTTACTGCTACCTGTATTAGGTAAGTGGAACTCAAAATCCTGCTGCCATTTACACAGAGCTTTAGTTGCTCTATTTTTCTATCAGTCTTTTTGTTCTAAACATGTGTACACATTTTGCAAGTTTAGCATGGCTGTAACGGCCTTTGCCAGTTTCCAGCATTTTTCCTTGGTAAGAAGTCAGTGTTTACTATGCTGGGGGGTTGTCAGTTTCATTCTGCTGTTATGAATGTGTATTGTTGTCAAGCAGGGAGCTTTCACTTACCTAGGTTGTATGTCTCTTGCTTAGTGTGCAGCCATTCTCGGAATGGTCTTCTCATTGATTAAACGTTAAGAAAATCTGATTTGCTGTTTATGTAACCCAGATTTTGCAATAAGTGCTCCTGTTGAACTATGAGCTTTTTATTAAATTTTTTAATTTTAATTATTTTATTTTAGTATATTATACGGCAGTGATATAAGAATTAAATTGCAATAATCTTGTTTAGTTTCTGCTTCTCACATATACCAGTCATACAAAAATTTTACCTCAAATATGGTAGAAATTCTAGGAAAAGCTATCATGTTGAAAGAAATAGTTTCCCGAACAGCGATCTTTATTAAGCCTGTGCAAGTTCATGATTTTGGTTTTGCTGTTGTTGATTTTTTGCCTTGAATAGTTTCTTATAAGTTGGTGTTGCCAAGAGCATCGCTTACTGTACTACCAGTCTGATGTCACTTGAGTGCATGCAGTTTTATTCAAGTGCGTTTATTTTGATAATGGATATTTCTAGATGATAAGCTCACTTATACATTAATGTTAACCGGTAGATACAGTAAAATAGGCCAAGATATATATATATATATATA
>QQSS02194002.1:0-12809 GCA_003687565.2 Craspedacusta sowerbii
CATACATACATACATACATACATACATACATACATACATACATACATACATACATACATACATACATACATACATCACATGCAGCATCATGCTTCACGAGATCCTTGAGCATTTAAACAATTAAAAACCGCTCTGAACCCAGGCATCAAAAACATAAATGTTAAGCAACTGACCCTGACTTAAAAAGCTATGGTCGATTTCAGGGCTAGCGATCACTGAGCACAGTTTCCATACACGAATTTACACAATTACGCCTACATCTGCACAAGCATATTGACAGTCAGTCTGCACGAAGAAAAAACATACTTGGGTGCCTGAAATGCGAACGACACAACCGACAGAACTACCTTTCAAAACCAGCAACCCTTTGCCGTGGAAACGGCTATGATTATCCTAAGGCAGAATAGGTCATACAGAAAAGCTCCCACATAGTTCATTAATCTTTTATCAGTAATCGACTTCTGCTAACAACAAGATCAATTCCCTCATGCACAGAGCCATGAATCACTTCACATTCGGACGTCAACTCTAGTGCGGGAATGCTATGAACGCCCGGAAACCAAAGCAAAACGGCATTCGACTTAACCAAATATCTACGATATTTACTAAGAGCATATATAAAGAAAGCCAGAAGATTTCTACGAACATCTCCCACACGACAATAACAACATATTACTCAAGCTCAGTTTCATGAGCCTCGGTCTTAATGTGCGAAACTGCCCCGACCAGAAACTCGATATCTTCGAAACTGTAGAACGCGCTACTTAAGAAATGCTAGCACTTGCAGAGTGATAAAACCAAGGCTTGCACTGTACAAAAAAAAAAAAAAAAAAAAAAAAAAATGCAGGCAATACAAGGATCTTCTTTACTTCAATGTCAATACAGGAAGGCCCATGCAAGGAACCTTGACACATTGACGCAAGATAGAATCCACGACAATGATTGCAATGTATGTACGTATGCATGTATGTATGTATGTATATACGTATGTATGTATGTACGCGTGGTATAGGTCTCATTGAAACATGTCACTGGTCAGAAATGCACCTATAAAATGCAGAGAAATGCCCTCTAATGATGCAGGCGCTGCTTCAAAATCCAGCAGTGAGTCTCCTAGTGGCACTCCATGGGTAACTCTAATCACTGAAGGGCGAAAACGGTTCAACGGCGCTATAGCCGGCTGACCAGGGTAGACAGCTCGTCAGCCTTGGTTGGCAGTCTGTCTAGGAGAACTCTACGTCGTGCGTGCTAAGGTCTTATCAAACCTCAATGCAGAGCTAGGGGAACAGGTGTCCCCAAAACGGTTTAATGTCAAACGCATACATAACCGAACGGTTAGGATGGAGCTGAAAACTAAGCTTGATACAATCAGTTGCAAACATACTTGGGACGAGTTCAAGGATTTGAAATTCAGATCTGTTCGTCATATTTGCAGAGACGCACTTGGTTTTTGTCGAAGGAAGCAACAGGACTGGTTTTATGATAATGACCAGGAAATTAAGTGGCTTATGATTTACTTCTTAATGTCATAGGATCTCATAACCGCGAACGCAGCATTCACAAGCAGATCAAGAGTGAAACTCAACGCAAGCTCCGGGCCATGCAAGACAAATGGTGGAAGCAGAAAGCAGGGGAAGCGTCAGACTACAATAATGCGAAGTTGCTTTATAAACTCCTGCGAGAAATGTATGATTCCCGCGTTTCTCCCGTAGTGCCTGTCTTCTGGTGATAAACTGTTTCGGAATCCCACCGCTATTTTTGGTCGAGAACACCTCAATGAGCTTTTAAATCAGCTATCTCAGTTTGACTATGACTTTGTTCATGCAAACCCGCTAACCCAGTGAAACATTCGATGACCTACTTTTCAAGAGGTGGTGGAAGCGATTAAGATGTTTAACTGCGGAAAATCACCTGGCATGGATGGCATATGTGTAGAGATGTTAAAGTGTGGTGGCGATAGGTTCCTGGATCGCTTGCACGATATATTTAAAATCATCTGGATGGATGAAATTGGTTCAGAAGATTGGAAGGACGCAATGACTGTAATTCTTTATGAAAGGATGGGAGAAAACGACCTTTGTGGAAACTCACGGGGAATATCTCTGCGGTTAGGAAAACCTTTAGCAGAATAAGGTTAGAACGGTTGCTTCTCGATGAAATGAGGTTTTTACAGAATCACAGTGTGGATTCCGGACCGGAAGGAGTACGGTAAATATGGTTTTCTCGGTCCGGCAGCTGCAGAAAAAGTGTGTAGAGCAAAAATTGGACTACTATCAAGTGTTCATCTACTTAAGGAAACCTTTGCTTCCGCTAATTTTGCCCAATCACTATCTTTACTAACTACGATTCGCGCCCTGAATTGACCAAGAAACGGCGCAGTTACGGTCGTTCGTGTTCAACTTTCAATCAAAACTAGTTCCTTGAAGAACTATCTAACATTGACTGGAAACTCCTGGTTGATGGCGAGGAGCACATGGGACGGCATAAAAGCTATTATTAATATAAACAAGAGCAAAACATGTCCATCTAAGTTAATTGATCTTAATAAAAGTTTAAAAACGTTTGAGAGAATTGCTAATGCCTTGAACGACTATTCTTGGTCGGTAGGCAATTCCATTGACTCCAGCATACGTAATGCGCCTAAAACTTTAAGAGATTACATGCCCTCCTGTGCGAATGATAGCTTGTACCTTAATCCAACGGACTCAACTGAAATATTTGAAATTATTAATTCAATGATTTCTTCTACGCTCTTCTAGAGACTGGACCACATTGCATTCCAATCAAAATACTCACCATAGGCTCATCGGCCCCGATCTCACTCATAGTAAATCAGTCATAAAAGCAAGGAATCTTCCCCGATGCATTAAAACTAGCTAAAGTAATCCCAGTCTACAAGTCTGGTCCCAAAGAAATATGCAGTAACTATCGACGTATTTCCTAGCTGTCCAACTTGAGTATAATCATAGAAAAAGCTACTTACACGCGTCTTCATGCATTTTTCGAAAGATCTCACTTTATATAAGACCTACAATTCGGTTTCCGCAAGCAACACACGACTGAGCACGCTTTACTTAGCCTTACTAGTCATGTATATGACATAACGGATCGTGGGACTTCGCTTGTGATTTATTTCGTGATCTGAAAAAAAGGGTTTGATACTGTCAACTATAAACTTTTACTCCAGAAACTTGAAAAATATACGGCGTTAGAGGTGTTTGTCTGTCTTGGTTCTCATCACATCTCAATGGACGAAAGCAATACGTCGCTAATGATGATGCATCTCCAATACTTCGTTTGTAAATGTAGGAGTCCCGTAAGGGTCAAGCTTGGGTCCCTTATTACTCCTGATATATATTAATGATTTACACCGTTGCTAATCCAGTGGCGTCCCACAGCATTTTGCGGGTGATACAGCTATAGTCTTTAATAATTCATCTCTTAAAAAGATGAAATTATCGACGAGTCATGAGATCACTAAAGTTGAAGACTGGCTTTGCGCCAACAGGCTATCGTTAAACGCTGCCAAAACAGATATACCTTCATTCCATCCTAAAAATAAAAACTGTTGTGTGAACTTCAATATAAAAATTATGAACAAGAGCATATGCTTATCTAACAAAGTGAAATACCTTGGTGTTGCCCTTGATTCACGTCTCTCATGGAGATGTAATCTCTCCGAACTCTCAAAAAATTTGACGAGAGCCAATAGCCTTCTCTTTAAAATCCGATACTTTGCTGATGCGCACACAATAAAATCTTTATATTATAGCTTGTTCCACTCACATATGACCTATGGTTCTCTTGCCTGGGGCGTCACTCGCAACAAAAATCTTAAGAGAATATTAATTTGCAACGAAGTGCTGTAAGAATAATTCCCTTCTCTTGCTATTGCGAACCTACATCTAACTCATTTTCACACCTTGAAATATTAAAATTAGAAGACAAAATTAAATTTAAATGTGCTTATTTATGCATGATTAGCATTGCACGAAGCTGCCACCGTCGCTTGAAAAGTTCTACGCCCATTATTCCCCAGCAGTAAAGACGCGCTTGAGTGAGGCCGCCAAACATTCTTTACCAATGATTAGGATTGATACTTATGGCAGAAACAATATGAAATACAAAGGTGCAACCCTTATCAACCAGCTTCGTGACATAAATATTGACCTTAATAACCTTAAAACGATTTTCAGAAAAGTAATAAAATCACTACTATTAGCATCCTATACTTATGGGAGGCTATTCTTACCATTTGGAAAGGGCGAACATTTTTCTTACGTTTGCGTACTTTATTGATTTTACTGATTTTATTGATTATGTCAAATATACAAGTGAATTTCGTACTCATCAATGATGCAGCAAGCGTAGTCCTTAACGGGGATTCGGGTTTGAGTGCTACTCGTAAACCGTAGTTTCGAGCATGTCCTCTGATCACAACAAAGCATCGGTATGGCTGGGACCTTATTCTTTTTCTTGACTCCTATTTATAGATGGCATCTATTTTAAGCTTCTACCCTATCAGCTCTCAGCTTTTTTCCCCGTTTCATTCTCTTGCTTTCTAGTCCTTTGCAGCAATCCATTTTTCTCTATAAGCAGTTGAATGCAGTGACTCATTTTAGGTCTTAGAATCGCATCTTATTTTGCTCCTGACTCTCCGATCGCTGGCAGACACCTGGGCAACTCATGAGTGTTTGTGCAATTTATATGGAAAGCAGTAATTTCTGCTTATTCTGAATTTTTTTCTAATTAATAGATACTTGAACTCAGTCGGTGGACTTTTCAATCCTATTAGCCACAGGCTAGAGAGGATGTATCCCTTCTCCAACAAATGCGTTTGTGTTTAATTCATTATTTTACTCTATCTCCATTCAGGAGTTGCTCTTTATTTTGGTAGTTGCATGTTCAAGAAAAATATTTTTTGCTGTTGTGCTGTTGTTTTTGTTGTTGTTGTTAACAGAGAAGCATTATGGCCTATTCTAGAAAAATTTTGCAATCCTGCGAAATTAATACCTACATTTCGTCTGCTTTACGATGACATGAAAGCATATGTTAATGTCGGTGGTAACATTTCCGAAGCAATACCTGTGGAGAATGGAGTAATAAAGAGATATTCCCGCACCATTTGCACTGTAATTTACAGTGGTACCTGTCTTGGCATTTAAAGAGTGCTCAACAGGAATTTACGTCAGGTATCGCACATCAGGAAACTTATTTAACATCATAAGCTTTCGTGCAACCACAAAACTGAGGCGGTCGCTAATTCGTGAATTTGTACGCGGATGACTGTGACGAGATCCAACAACTAATGGACTTGGGCTAACAATCAATTCAGATAAAACCTTCGTAACGTACCAACACAATGTCTATTCTCCGCCGAGCGTTTTCGCGTGTGGGCAACAGCTAACAGTAACCGAAAAGCTTGTTTACTTTGGGAGAACTTTAAATAAGCTGTACACTCTTGACACTGAAATTGGACAGAGGATAACGAGTGCAAGTGATGCGTTTAGAATCTTCATGGAAACTATAACGTAGTTATCCATTCTATAGCCAGAATCCATAACATTTATCAAGTTCAAGCATGTTTACGGATAACTTAAAAATCTGTTTTTGTAGGAAATGCAGGCATGGTTTGGATTGCAAAACCTTAGCAACAGGAACTTGTCCAATTCAAAATTAGCTCTATGTCAATTTATCTCTGCTTTGTGACACTGAAGAAAAGAAGGAGCTACCTTAAGCATTTCTTTATCAGACAGTCTTGAGGATATACAAATGACCAATCCAGAGATTTCCTATGCAATCTACTAGAAAGATACTTGCAGTACAATGAATAATGCTCATCATTTTTGACTCCAAGTCAGTTAAACAGAATTTGCAAAAGCAGAAATTGGCCATATATATGAAAGAAGCATTGTCAAAAGATTATCAGCAATCAAGCAACCTAGCAAGCAAGTTTCAACTACGAGTCAATTTAACCAATACCATTTTATAGGATAAGAGTGATTTTTTGCACCAGCCCTACTTAGAGGGCAGTGATTATAAATGTTGAAGGATCTGGTGTAAAATTTAAACCTAGTGTTCTAACGAACAATCAAGCGCTAATTTTCTGTCTAAGAAAATGAATGACAGGTAGATTTAGCCTTTTTAACTGTACAAACCAATAACCATATGGTTCTGAGGATTGAATTTCATGAGAAACATAACTGTTAAGTACAAAACCTACTCACCATAACACAGATGTTTTATAACTTAACTTGGAGACTTCATTCTTTAACTTGAAAAATCATTATCACGTAACGTCCAAGTTATTAGAAGGAAAAGTGATCTGTTACTCACCAAAGAGGTATAACTTGTCAAAAACTTTCCAAACCAGTACAGTCATGCACTTGAAATATCCATGAAAACAACTAATTAAATATCTATAAGGCAGTAAGTCTGGTCTGGTACAAACAACCTGCCCTAAGAGCTTGAAAGAATTTTCAGAGACTGCAAGGAGTTTAAGGCTCCCATAGTTATGAAGAGCATGAGCAACACATCATTAAAAATAAATGTAAAAATATATTAAAATTTGAAGTGGCAAACTTCTTTACAACATACTTTGCAGGCACCAATTAAAAAACCAGCATTAGATGTGCAAACTAAGTCAACTGTTAAAAAAAAAAACATCATGATGGATATCCCTAATCAGGCTCCGGCAAAGTTAAGCATTGCAGAATGCAAAAAATTTTGGCAGAGGTTGAGTTTCATGCATTTGCTGCTCTGCTATGACAAATTGTACCTGCCTGCATTGACAACACACTTTCTGACATGTGATAAATCTCCTAGTCAAGGTGGAACTTAGATGTGACAACAACCAAAAACCTTTTACAGATGATCAAGTTCATATAGCATTCTCGTTTCTTTGCTTAGATCGACTAATTAAATTAAAATCCTGTAGCAGACTAACTCATTCATTCCTAACCACACTGAGTAGCAACTCCTACTTTCAAGGAACACTTCCTAAGTGGGGTAATCTCCACAACAACAACAACAACAACAACAACAACAACAACAAAAAGCAACAACAAAAACAAAAACAATAACAACAAAAAAATTTACTTCCACTAGTCACAAACGTCCATAAATATACATAGATAAACATACTAGGTTTCGTGAAAAGCGAAGAAGATCACTATCGGCAACTTGACAATGCGCATGTCTCCGGTAACTTATGCGGAGTCTGCGACAAACTGTGCACAAAAGAGTAATATGAGCATAAATTTTCGGCATATTATACGAACCATCAGAACAGAAACTCACTGACTTGACAAACTTCAATCTCAGCATAAAAAATGCACAATTTGCACCTTTAAATTATCAGCAATTTTTCAGCTAGAGTAACGACTCTATCTGGCATTGGCATGGAGGAATGACTGTTCGTGCCACTAAGATACCTTGGTAACGTCCTCCAGAAGTTCAGGATGACCTTACTGCGCAGGTGTGTTGAAAGCTGCGGACGGTGGTGTACTTCGAACAATAGCAGTTCAGCGAACTCAATTATATCAGTTAGATATGTAACTGAAGGTAGCGTGCCCCTTTGACACGGAAGACAGATGGCTTAATTGCAATGCGATCTTAATGATTTACCGAAAAATTCGCAAGTGATGCGAGTCTTAGTTTCCAGTGTATGTGGTTTGGGCTATTGTCTCGGGGTGATGTTGCCCTTATATCATTCCAATTTAGCGAATTTCTGTGAACTATTTTATTCCAGTATTTTGTAACCGTAATTTCAACCTGGTGGAAGTTTTTTCCTAGCAGTTAAGCATATTAGGTGGCTTAAACTAATTATTTAGTGCGTTTTTTATATTAAAATAAAATCTTGATAGCCTTGATGAAAGCCAAAGTATCTATAAATAGGAGGATCGCAGTCTCTAACTATTAGGTTCTAAAGACCTCATTTCCTGGGTCAATAGCTTTCATATGCAAACCTAGCCAATATTAACGAATTGCGCCCGGTTTTTCCTGAATTCGGTGTACGACCTTTGCTCTTGTACTTTAAGTCTAAGGGCTGATGCTTGGTGATCCACGTTAGTTAGATCAAGTCCTCCTTGCTTCCGTGGCGTGCACAAGTACTGCCGTTTAATGTAGGAATTGCTTTCAGTCAACTAAATAAAGGCTCGTACTTAGTTCTCTATTATCCCCATTTTCTACTTTTTTTTATTGAATGAAGCAATTCGCCATCGAAAATATTACAAGCATAAGATAATACACTTCATAATGCACACAAATAAGACAGTTGCTATTCGTCCAGTTTTCTTTCTTTCAGGCATGGATCCTCTAGAAGACCTTGGGTCTTTCCATGAGGCACTATTAGCAAAGCTCATGCTCTATGTGAAATTTTTTTAAGGCGCTTCACATGATCAGTATTTGCAGATGTAGACATCTGAATTAGAGATATCAAGCTCAGGTGGCAATGGTGACTTCGGCAGTTTACCTGAAGTGGTGTGCTATTGCTTCTTTTAAATAGCTTGAGTGTTTCCCGTCGAATCTAAGCAGGAGAAGGACGTTCAGGTTTTTAGCATTTTTAACAGGCAGTTGCTGAAGTTGGGCAACAGTTATACACATGTAATTTGTGTGACCTTCAATGAATGGTAGTTTTGACATGAGAACAACGCAAGAAAATGATAATTCTCAAAAAGAGTAACTTTTGCAAGCTTCTTCTGGTTTTCAATACGGTAATCTTGGTTGTGATGACTCCAGAAAAAATCTTTTAGACTTCTTTTTGAATGTATCTAACGTTTGCTATCTTCTTGCTTTCAAAAGGCTTCCAAATATAAGGCCGGCGTATCATAATACCGAATTTTTGGAACTTTTCCTTATACCGATACCTGGATAGTCAAGTGCCATAAGAATGGTCAACCCTCGATTGCCCATTTGGGTATTGGCAGCGTATGCGCTATGCGCTATATGCCAAATTTTTGAGAGCGCTAGTTTCGTGACCATTAATGTTTATTTTATAGATAGTGTTCGCTGTCGCCACCTCTTTAATGTGGTCTTGAGTTTTTAATTTTTAAATAGTTGCGTTGTAGGGCGAGTTGCGAAGTCTGTAAAAAAGAGAAGTTCGTCCTAATATCTTAAGTCCTTCTTATGTCGCACTTTCCATGCTATATCTAAAAAAATCATAGGGATTTCATTTTGAACTTATGTAGGGGCCTTCCGTTTTTTGCTTGCTAATTGTAGAACCTGTTTTGCATGCGAAGCGAGCGACGAGGATCGCTAGATGCGAGCATGACGTTAGGTCTTGCAGAACAAGTTTTGTGTCGTCTGCCTATTGAGATATTTTTTTTTGGTTCCTCCTGTTTTATACCCGTTGATAAGTAGGTCCCCTGATAATCGTTGCCAGTTACGTATATGCGTACGCTAACCTTTATCTTCAAAAAGGAGGGTCAACATGCATTTGATTGAGTTTCAGTAAGAGTCTGAGGAAGATAAACTTCTTCGATAACATCTAGTAAGTGTTTCTTAACTTCACTCAAGGAAGCGTAATAAAACTCCATGGGATGCCGTCTATCCCAAAAGTCTTATTAGGCTTCATATGGATCAAGGATCAAAATACTTCTAGAACTGTAAACTTGTTTTCTTATGAGCTAGTTTGCTCTTGCGTAAGCTTCCTGCGTAGTTGTGTTAATAGCCAGTCCTGATCTGTTGCACTTGTGGACGTGGCTGTGTGCAGTTCTCGGTAGAATTGTGTACACGATGTCATGATCACCCGTTACAGTGCGCCCATCTTTCGCTTTGAGTTCTGCTATGGTTGTATTTTTCTTTCTTGTTATTATTTTTAAAAAATTTTCAAGTTGGAAGACGCATGCGGTAGGCTTTTCGTTTCTTCAATTACGGCGCATTTTGTTCAACGGAAAACTTCTTTGCTTTTCTGGACCTGAAATTCTTCTATCTGATTTTTAAGTGTCAGTGCTTGTTCTACCTTCTCGTTAGGTTTCGGTAGCTCCTGGTTGAGTTTGTGCTTCGCGACTGTCATCTGTTTCTGCTGTCGTAGGCGTGATTTTTTTTTTGCCGTGGTACTTTAATGTGAACCGTACCTGCCTCCGACCATTGAAGAATGTTACTGAATTCATTTTTCTTGAATGTCCAATCGTGTACAAACTTCCTGATCTTATCTTTATATCTTCTGTTAGTCAACAAAGGCAATGTTTTTAGTAGCGTGTCCCTCTTTTTCGTTTTCGGGCTAGCTTAGTTTGAACCATTTGACGGTCCGTAAGTGGAATTACCGTCATTAAGGTGCTTGCTCGATTTGCTCGAATTCTGTAAGCTAGCACTTAATTTCTATCGACTCTGATATTATTGTGTTGTTCTGCCAAGTATGTTCTTTCGTCGTCTGTAGACTTGTAGTCCCAGGCATCTTGTAGCCTGTGAGTTTGCAATATATTTTAAAAGTTTTTGTGACCTTTAGTAGGTCTTTTGTAGATTTCACCTCTTCTATCCTGGATTGGGTCGAGGACCATATTAAGATCTGAGAATGAGAAATGATAATAATTTATTCTACCACCTCGGGATGACCACCAGAAGATCCCAAAAAACTTGCAGGGAGCAAATTGCGCGAACTGCACTTTCATCTTTGTCTTCTCAGTAACATACATGAACGGCGTAGGGCCCTCGATCTAAATACAATTCGAGCACATAAGCTTTAAGTACAAAGAAGATAGGGCATCTCTTTCGAACGACACCAGGAAAAAAAGAACACGGGGTAGACGGATGACGAATAACAAGTTTTACGCCGGGCGTTGATCAGATAAATCATTGGTGTTATTATTAGCTTTCCGCAGAGAACACGTATCAAAATTTATTACATTCTTCAGTCGTAAATAAGGGAGTGATAAATGGAAGGATCTTCATCTCTAAAAAGCAAAAAGCCTCTTTATACCATATCTAAAACGCATGTAACAGGCCTTAAGTATATATATAAATTCCTAGCCGTGGACAAACATTAAACTCAAGACGTGGTCATAAGAAATTTCGTAGCCGTGACTCTGAGTGTTCCGTATACTTGCGACCAACCAGACAGAGATCCATTCATGCTCATTCGTCATATCAACCTACGTCCGTAGAAATTCTACATACAATGAACAGAATTGGTGACCGTTGATGATTGGGAAATTCTCACTCAGCTTCAAAACGAACAGAGAGTAAGCCAACAGCAAAAGCAAAATGTGATCATGCTTTTATACACAACGAAAGGAGTTATCTCCAAAAGCGGGATAAAATCAAGACACATCAGCCGAACCGGGATGCAAAAGCTCCTCTGGTATCTTGCGGCTCGCACAGTCCTTTTCAGCGACCCGGGTTCGGTTCTCATGCACATCACTGATGAGCCCCACATCTGGTGTTGGAGAATGGAGGAACTGGGGAATTTCTTAACTTGGCCGATTTCAAAACATGTGTGCTCGTGTGATACGAGGCTCACTATGCTGTATTCGGTGCTCGAAGCCAGACCAAACTTTACAGGGTTGTTAAATGTTTTTGAACTAAATATTCTTTAGAATCTTACGTACCTCTTCAGAAACATCAACTGAATATGCTACCCGAAGTGGTATATTGTCATATTCCAGCCTATGAACATCGCTATGTTAGTCGTTTGTTGCAGTTTGGCTACCGAGAAAGTTCCACATCGCAGGGAAAAGAAAGCCAAGCATTTCCATGTGGGCATCATGCTCAGTATTCGAAGCAATGGAACACCACAGCGGACCTTACGCCATTTTCGATCGACACGCTTAGAGAATGCACCGTCCACCTAGCAGACGAACATGAAACTCCATGGCGCTGCATGAAAACGGCTAAGGCCTGCACTGAGAACCATGCCGTTGTTGTTCGAAACCTCGGAATTGGTCCAGTATTCTCGCATATTGTATTGGCATGCTCCTGCAAGTATCCGTCACGCATTATGATGCGGTGGCGAATGTGCTAATCAATGAAATGAAACAAAGCAAACCTTGCCAGCGGAAGCACTAACAAACACACCAGCTTGCCAGTGACATTATCTCCGACTGCATCAGTTTATAAACTAGCAAATACGGCATTACCAAACACTGCTGATGATTTGCCGTAAGCCACAACGCCACTCTTGCTTCGTCGAACGTCGCCTTGGCCATGCCACTGCATGTTAGCCCACGACACACACACACACTTCAAACTCAAACACTCTGCAGAACCGACAACATAAGCTCATACAGTAGAGAAAGTAATCCTTGTCATAAGCTCAATCGAAAGACTTCCCTGCTGGCGACGAAGCAGGGGTGAAGGCTGCATTTATTCGGGTATCGGTAGGTAGACAAATGTCCAGTCGCTGCGCCTGAAAGCGAGTTATTCTCCATCAACAGCTCATGTATAGAAAAATGTCATGGAACGCCCATGATGTTCAGAACAAGGAAAGGCCTGGGACCCACTCGAACTACGGCAAGGAGGCGGAAGCGCCTGAGCCCTACTCGAGCTAGGGCCAGGAGCTGGAGGTGAGCAGGGACGATCACAAACGCGCTCCCTGCTCTAACTTTGGACAATCTGCGCATAACAACTTCCACAACTTCCTCATCCCGAACTGTATATAAACCCCATACACGTAAACATAAACATAGTAGTAGTAGTAGTAGCAGTAGTAGTAGTAGTAGTAGCAGTAGTAGTGGCACTAGTAGTAGCAGTAGCAGTAGTAGAAGTAGTAGTGGTAGTAGTAGTAGTAGTAGTAGCAGTAGTAGTAGTAGTGGTAGTAGTAGTAGTAGTAGTAGTAGTAGTAGTAGTAGTAGTAGTAGTAGTAGTAGTAGTAG
>QQSS02194013.1:0-12809 GCA_003687565.2 Craspedacusta sowerbii
ATATATATATATATATATGGTCCATATATCTCGTAAATGCTTGAGATCAGTGGCAAGACTAATCGCTAATAAATTACTATAACTAAACTACTATATATATATAGCGTTTGGCTCAGGGAAGAAAGCAAGATCGATTTTCTATACATCTTGCCTTTAGGAGTCTTAACGTTTTTTTAAGGATATGAAAGTAAGTACCCGCAGCATGGGACTCCACGGTTGTCACGTGACATCTTCATTTAGGGATTGCCTCTATTGTGCTGGGCACTGTCACGCTGTGTGTCGGGATCGCTGTCTCGATAGTAAACTCGACCCACTGGGCTACGAAAAGCGGAGCTGCGATTTGGTGTGGAGCATGGCTTATTGTAACTGGGGCGTTTGGAGTTTCCTCCGCAAAATTTCCTGCAAACGGCATACTGAATGGCTTCAACATGGCGTGCAACATAATTGCTACATTCATCACTTTCATTGATGGGATATTCTTTGCGGTGGCGCTGGGGTAAGTATCCTGCAGTAGTAGCATTGTTAAGTAGATTGTACGTCGTGCAGACAATTAATTTATGTAATAAATACTTACGTCATGCCGATCTTAAGTATGCAGATAGGGATCTTAAAGATGTTCTCTTCTTAACTTCACGGGGGCGTAGCAGAAAATAGCCCTGTTTGGGAAAGAAATATTAGCCTCTCGTTTTCGCTTGACGTGTTAGCTGCCCAAATTAGGCCACAACCAATGCAAGCCAATTAGCGAAGGCTTCCATCAAGCTTGCTCCATCGTTTAGATTCTACAACGGGTGCACGGACTGGTTCTATAACCCATCCTACACCTACCCCTGCTACAAGACCACCTACTACTACAGCTACTTCACGGGGTCCGTCACTTCTGAAACACAACTCAGCTACTGCCGAGGTGTCAACAGTGCGAATGAGTGCGATCGTAGAAGCGCGGGGCTTGGTCTGTACTCAGTTCTTCTGATTTGCATGGTGGCCGAGTGGTTCGTCGCCCTGATGGCTGCCATCTACTGTTGCTCTTCTTGTTGCTGCCATCAGCATATTTCAGGTAAGTCACGTATTACAATTTCGTAATAGTAATCGTGATACCGCAAAAGTTTAAACACCATGAATGGAGCAGGTTCACCAGTCGTTGGATGTGCAATAACCAATTCTTCGGTTCAGATCGTCGCTATCTACTTCCAGCACCAGCTTGTAAGTTATTCCTAATAATATCATATCATATATATCATATATATCATGTCATATCGTTTTAAACTTTTCCTAGCAGGTATCATCATCCAGCAGCCGCGACAAGCCAACGCACCAGTTATCCTGTCAACTGCGTCAGGGCACATGGTGAGTGGCGGGTCCACAGACTATGGGTACCCGATGCAGCCCATGTCCTACTCGCAATCGGCTCCACCGATGCACCCCACCCATGGTGTTTACACTGTGTATGAGCAACCACGAGTGCTACCAGGATACGGGCACGTCGCCTCACAAAACCATTATCCCACGCAAGCTTATGAAGGCGTGCCGTATGCTTCAGATGGCTCTAAGCAGGACATGCCTCCACCGTACAGTTGATCTGGAAATTAGAAGACCGGCACGCCAGTCTGCATTTCTTGGCCGACTTTCTGGTAATTCAAATGGCAAAGAAACATAATAACCGTTACCATGAAAAATTTAAGTTTAGTTCGACGTTCCTGCTATTAGAGAAGAGAACGTTGACTACAAGCTATGACCAAGCTATATAACTGGCGTCCAAAGAAACCAGAGGCATTTACATGCTTCGAACGGAGATGACGAATGATTTGGCGGGATGAAAAGCACACAGACGCGAGGACAAGAACGTTGGTTTTCAGCTAATATGTTTTAGCAGGCAATACCGTGTAAGAAGCAACCTTTGTCTTGGCCACATAGTCTGGGCATTGTTCATAGCTTATAGGGCCTTCTTGTTCTGATACATTAAGAGGGGGAGATCTCGCAAAGCTGTTACCGAAGCACGAATCTACTGATTACATTACAATATTTTTCATTTGCAAGTTACTGCCCTTCAACCGATGTGCAAACACGAGTGTAATGTGTAAGGGTCAACAAAATAAGTCTAATTGATCACGTTTTCTCGTACCTTCGCAAAGCTCATTAATAATGCCTTTTAAACTGTACAATTGATCTGAAGTGTTCGCTTTACCTGTATTAACTTCGCTCAACGTCAGTCGTGATAAAAATGCAAAAACAAGACAACAACATGGGTGTGTAATACCAATATATGACAGCAGCCAAAGTTCGATCAAGGTCTAATAAAATTACGCTGCAGACCATCGGCACGTTGACGATGGTAGTGATCCTGCCAAATAAGGAATGGGTCACCTAGTAGCTCAAAAATCTCCCCATCGCTGAAGACCCCACAACCAACTCCCAAGCCCGGACAAACGGATAAACTAAGAAAAGACTACGTATCAACGTTACCATAAAAAAGGTCAGTTTCAGGGACTTGATAAAACCCTGTACAAAAAGAATTTCGCGTGGTGGATGTCTCTCAATCCTGTATAGCCATCCGTAAGCACGTACTTGTGACCATAGCGTCTCTGATCACGATCACTATTGAATCCTTCAAAGTCCCCTTTCAATCTTTATGAATGCATCAGCAAGCGCCAACTTTAAATTCTAGATCGTAAGGCTAATCCGGTTTAACGGCGCTTCCAAAGCCGTAGCGGAACACGCATCTCAAATCGCAATGATTGGTGACGAGAACTTCAAGCTTTTGGTCGACTCAGACAAGGCTAATTATGTTTTAACACGCGGGTAGCTCCGATGACTCGTTTTTTGATAAGTACCATGAAAGAAGAGGGTTCACTTTACTGCCAGCTTTGCTGAGTACCTGCAACAGAAACACAACAGGGAGCTAAACAAATTCCCAGGCACGAAGCGAGCCCTAAGCGCGCAACTTACAGTGACAGAGACAAACCATACACGTAAAAATTGAACCTCAAATTACTGCAAATCAGCAGCATTTTGTCTAATCAGGCTCCAGAAGGCTCCAAGCCTATTCAAAACACACGTGCGTGCTTCAGATTGAATAAAAAATATGGAAGTTTTTCCGCGGATAACCGGCGGACATAGCAAGCGCGGCGCAAAAATTGTCGCCTCGGGTAAGGAAACTAGAAGACGGATTTCATCAGGCGCAATCAATCCGAAACATCAGCCCGATCGAACAAGTTCAACTTAAACCAAGGTCGTTGCACCGCTAAGTCGTCCCACACGAAGCCGAAACCCTCCAGACCACACATACCTACCTGCTCGAGTAGGGTATTACCTTCCTGACGTGCGGTCGTATCAGGCAGTAGCTAACGACTACAATATTGCAGCGGCGAGGGGCGATGATGTTTACCATGAAGCAGACATGGCGAGCGCAGGGCAACATGTGTTATCACGATCTCCCATCTGGTTCTGCGCCAGCCAACTAATACGTCAGGTGGCTATCTGCTGCACAACACTGATGCACATTTATGGCACACGAAATGGAGCCCCCATCGACTTTGGGTCCCTACCACTAACGAAAACTGCCGAAGAAGCAGTCCCGTCTACAAAGTAATCCATGACCTCCATTCTACATGGAAATATCGACGGGTAACATTACTGAGTCATAATTAACGCAAGGCCAGCACATAGCCACAGGACGCAAGAGCAAATGCCATTTAACCTGAAAACGAACCAGACAAGGCACGAGTCAGGTCAGGTACTAAAAACCAAGGCAAGTGCTCTTTAGAACGAAGCAAACGCAAAGCCAGGACCCAATCTTGTACACTCAGACAAAGAACCCCAAGCTTAGCATACTGAATAGCGAGACCGCTAAAACCACACAGGAATAACCACAACACGAAGAACGAAACGACCACAACGGGATCCTCAGACGAGATTCACCACCTGAAGGTTACAAAGCAGCCAACGATACTTTATTTCCATTTGCTAAACCAAAACTTTTCTGTCAAAAGGTTTATCGAAGGCGACGATAGTACTACCCGGGACGGTCAAGATTTTAGAAGAAAACTGCAGGAAAATACCACATAATCATCGGAAGTCCACAAAACCAAAGTAGCAAGGCGAACGAACAAAAACAAATGACATTCAACGTTCTAATCAGGCCCACTTTTTGCTTAATCAATTTGTACTCGCACATGGAGCCAACGGAGAAAAACGCTACACCCGTAGTCATGGAGAGGAATTAAGAAACTAATTCTTTTCCACGGTCCCGGTTTATCAATACTAAGAACGAATGCAACAAAATCTGTACGACCACACGGATAGTACAATCCTAAAACTGATAACCATAATCATGCATGGTTGCTACCTTTCATACCGAACTGAACTAAAATGATACTCCGAGGTAAAAACACGACGAAGCCAAGGAAACAATCCAGATGCCCACATGCTGCGAGAACTACCGTCAGATCATGTAGAATTCGTCATTTAAGACCATCGGGAGAACGGAAATCAGATTGATCATCATTGAGAAGCCTCGCAAGTTTAGAAGGGCGCACACATGAACGTTAAAGGTGGTTAAAAAAAAAAACATCTGAAAGTATAAGCTGCATCATATATATAACCTTGCTCCACTACTTCAAGTGCTTGAATTCTTGTATTTAATCCTGCGTGTGAATTTCAAACTTAAAGCCAGTTCCAACAACCAAAGCAAAGGCAAAAATAAAAAAAGCATTCTTTAATCGATAGCATGTAAACATATGCCTGCAAAAACATTCTCTTGGTTGCAACACGTTTTAGAAGGTGACGAGAGGTATTGAGTTGCAATGCCTACATACGAAGAACGGTCAAGAACATGACATCAAGCAAGAAGTCATTTCTTTTCCTACAGAGTGCGAGAACTGCCATCAGATCATGTAGAATTCGTCATTTAAGACAATCGGGAGAACGGAAATCATATTGATCATCATTGAGAAGTCTCGCAAGTTCAGGAGACCACACACATGAACATACCAGCAAAAAGAAAGTATAAGCTAACTTCAGTGCAGTAGAAACGCTGTTCCTTTAAACGATAAATAAATCTTGCATGAACCTATATAATTCATTCACTGATATACATATAGGCACACACTCCCATTTACATGAACAGATCAGAGAATGTATAACCCTCTACATCCACAAGATATAATACACGAATTATATAATAATTATTAGATATAATACATGTCATACAAAGATAATATGGGTATGCATATAAAAAACAATATATAATACATAAATAACAAACGTGTCTAGAGCATATCCTGCCAATATGCATCAGACATCCATACTAACCGCTGTGAAGAGGTTAACGTCGCTTAGGCTACTTAGATGAAATCAAAAAGCCTTAAAAGAAACAAGGCGCACGAAATTTGATTTTCAAAGGAGAAAAAAGTAACGAGTTCAGATCTAGCCCCAACCCGTCCAAAAAAAACAACTACAGGTTTGAGAAACGTCCATTTTTCGCGAGAACTACCGTCAGATCATGTAGAATTCGTCATTATAGACATTCGGGAGAACGGAAATCATATTGATCATCATTGAGAAGTCTCGCAAGTTCAGAAGGGAATACACATGAATATGGAAGAAATTGCATTGCATATATATATATATATATATATATATATATATATATATATATACACACACACATATCCCTAACAACAATTAAATAATAACACAAATGCACAATACAAACACATAATACATATGTATATATAATCTAATATGTCATGGATAGGGTAAATAAACAAAATGGGTCTGGTGCATATCCTTCAAATATCCATAAGGCATAGATACCACACGCTGGAAAGGTTTGATGTCAAATAAGAGACGTAGATGAAATTGATACGCATGAAAAGCAAAACGAAATATGAAGTTTGCTCTTTAAAGGAGATAGACAACAATGTCAATGACAAAAATCGAACCCACCACGAATTTTAGGACAACAAAACAACTGTTGAACGCTCAGTTTTTGCGAGAACTACCGTCAGATCATGTAGAATTCGTCATTTAAGACCATCGGGAGAACGGAAATCAGATTGATCATCCTCGAGAAGCCTCGCAAGTTCAGAAGGAAATACACATGAACATGGAATAAATTGCTATTAGCAAATAAAATTCGGCGCAAGGGCAACGCAGTTGTTGAGACGTTAAGCATATCAATTTGGAACTTAGCAAATTCTTTTACGATCTATGATAATATCCAGACATACATATATTTATCCTCATATCGAAATGAACTTGCAATTACGAGCTCAACTCTTTTGTTCCCTTGGATCTTATCATCTTTAGATAAGGGAGAATGGCCTTAACCGAAAGCTACAATCGTCATACAGGCAAGTTCATGTTTGATTAACCTAACGAGTGTTACCACAGGCAGATTGTGCAGAAGTACACAGACAGCTAAAAGTCATGATAGAACGAGGATAAGAACACAAAAAAGACTGTTTGTTTGGCATATTTGCGTACGGCGTACTATCTACGGGCATAACATGCATGAGATCCATTTCTGCGCCTTTTTTTTTTTTGTCAGAACTGGCTTTATATCGTGTCGTATATCGAAAAACAAAAATCTGAGTATAATCAGGATGACCATCATTGACCAAGAAAGGTTGCACGAGAGATTGCACCGCAACCTATGCATATTAATACAATAGCGGGTAAATGGGTTAGCAACAAAACTCGCATTCTTTACAACAGGAAAGAATCTTTCGCCACATCATATACCTGGTTCTTGTACATGGCAGAGCATAAATAATTGCTTGCATGAAATCAAAATAGGACACTTCACCAGGCTTACTAATTCCTGCCTTAAAATCATGCAACTTGATCATTAAGGCAGTCCGGAGAACGGAAATTGGACCTTAGCGCAACAAGTAAATATATGTTAGTATGAAAGCTTATACTAGCTCTGTAATCCTACTTACATCCATCTAACGATAAAAGCTGCGAAAAACCAAACTTATGCATTAGGAACAGACTCATAACAATGCAAAGAGCTGGGACAACTCACTGAAATAAATGTGAACTAGAGATTTGAAATCAGGAAATTGGAGCAGATTTTGAAAGACCCAGATATTTGGAATAATCCCGACACTCAAAGAGGCACAAGGAAAATACCTGGAGATAGCTGATATTTAAAGGATTGGGAAGGGAAAACCACAGATTTGCCTATTTGAATAGATCTGGGAATACGCAGTGATTCGGAAAGAGGAAATTGAAAGTGATTTTGAAGGAAGCAGATAAATTCAAATCAAATAGACATTTGCGATGAGTTTGAGAGCCGTAGAGTTTGAAATAAGATAAAACTGCAAGGGCAATTAGTCCAAACATACTTAAAATCTACATACCTGGGGAAGATGCATAACCAGCTGTGCCGTACGCAGGCGATGATCCATATCCAGCTCCACTTGAAGCACTGTAGCTACTATCATAAGCACCTGAAACAGGGGCTCCGCTATATCCTCCAGCACCCGCAGCTTGTCCGTAACCAGAATGACCATACCCATAACCAGGGCCATACATTGCACCATAGCCCATACCATAACTCCCATAACCTCCATATCCTTGGCCATAAGCACCATATCCACCATAGCCCCCTGCCTGGCCGTAACCGAATGGACTAGCGTAGCCTCCATAAGCTCCATAGCCACCTGCAGGAGGCACAGGGCCATAAGGACTAGTTGGCGGACCACCACCTCGACCCCCTTGCATGCCTGACCCGCTGCGACCCATACGTGAACCACCCTTTGAAGCACCTCCACGACCTGGTGTTGCATGATTTACAGTCACTCTCCGGCCACCAATCTCCTAAATTTAGTAGGGTAAAGCAATAATTACAAACCAAACTCTAACAACAACTATTCTTTTTCACTAACATGTATGATGTGCTTGTCTCAACCAACACTAACCAGACACTGAGCACAAAAACTATTTAACTCACCTTGCCATCCATGCCTTTAATTGCACTGCTAGCTGTTTCAGCATCCTCAAATTCAATAAATCCATACCCTTTAGACTCCTTTGTACCAAAGTCTTTCACAATAAAGGCTAAGAAGAACACAAGATAAAACAAGATGAAAATATAAAAAAAAAATCATGACACTTCTGGCAAAGGGGACATAAAATATCAACCCTAGTTACTGACATACAAACCCCTACAAACTTCTTCCTAAAACATCTTAATGTTCGAGGCACAAGCACTCAATATATTCACCATCTTTTGCAAATGATGAGCATGCTGAATGGTTATAATGGCCTCATTAGACAAAGGTACATTAAACTCCTAAGAGGCCAATAGCAATTAAGAACAACCTGTGATTCCCACCCTGAGTGTAATAAAAAGAAGGGTTAACGTTACCCATGCTACAAGCACATTCTTAAGAGTCTCAAGGTAAAGGGTAACAATGGGGGGCGTAAGTTGATACTTTGCCAAGCCCTGATGCATCAACTGTAGAGAGTGGAACAGGACAAGCAACTGCAACCTCTTAGTGCAGTTTGAAATTAAAAGTCATTCTAATAGTCAAGCATGCACAGTTAACAAACAGCAGAGCAATTTACCGGTTTGCATGACTGGCACAACGTTATCATGTCACTTTTCATTAAGCTAATTGTGACATGATGGTATTTACAACAAGCCTGCCTATGTACTTGCAAAAGTTCAAGAAAGGACTTTTCCACAGTTAGCATACCTTCAAGTTATGTTCCATTTAATGAAACCTTCTAATAACTTTGCAAATGCTGTTTGGTAACTGTGAGCAGAATGGTATCAACAGGTAGTGCAAGTAAAAAGCTATTTTCTATTAGACATTACATTACAAAACTAAGACCAGACCAGCTTAACAGTCCCTCAAGAAATTGATATGTATCGTAAATGCAGAATACACCAATGCTTGCCAAGGTTTTAGAAAACAAAAGACAAACACCATGCAAATTGTAGTAAAATGCTGTGCAAAACTTGCATAACAGCACTGGCTTATGTAGGTCAGCCAAGAGTTCTCATAATCGAATAGTGAAGCCACAATCTTTCATCTTCAAGCCAGAAGATTTTCTGACTTACCCCACCAATTTGAAAATTAAGAGATGAATTCGGAACCAGACTGCTACATATTGCAATTTGCCATTTGAAGTAATACCACATAAAAGGGTAGACATGAATCCTTGCGCAAGCGTTAAATATTGATAGCTAAATTTAACCGGAAAGTCTAGAAAACATGACACACTATACCAAGAATCAATAAAACCTACAGTCTTTTACTGCTCCAAACTTTTCAAAATGGGTTTTCAACTCCTCCTCGTTCATCGAGTATGGTAGCCCTCCAACAAAAATCTTTTCTGGCGCTGGTCCTGCTCCCGCAGCCATGATGATCGACTAAAACGTGAAAGCGAGCAGCACTGAGGGAAATTTACTACCCCAAAAAATCCTACAGTTTATGAACTGGTGAAATTGGGGTATTTCTTTATTTAAAAAAATTTAAGTATTCTCAAACAGACCAATACTTCCTCTTACTCGATAAACTACAGCCACAACATTAAGTAAAGCCGAACCATTTTGAACTTCAATTAATAAAACGATAACTAAATAATCCAGCTAGAGAAAAATGCTTCGCAATGATTAAAAATGAAGACATTCCAAAGCGCCGAAATCTAAGTTACCTTTCAGTTAAGTATGCCGCCGGCAGCAGTTATCGCTGGAAAGAGAAGGCACGCGCTTCGCAAATCCCAAGAAATGTTTTTTTCTTGCCGACATACCCGATCGGAACAATCACTAAAATTTACACGAAGAAAGGCCACAGGAGCTGGCTGGCTGGCGATCAGAGCACGCCTCTTGAGTCAGTTCTGTGAAGATCTGCCGGAGAGGTGGATTATAAAAGCTGTCGATGCGAGTAGTTATCTACGACTGGGACTAGAGCACTAGGTCTCAAACCGGAACGAATGAAGGAAATTTAAAACCATGAAGAAAAACAGCATTGAGAAAAGCTTAACAAAACAATTACTCGTAAAAACATACAACCGGCTATAAACGCTCCACAGCACATATCAATTTCCTATTGTATACTTTAAAAGAAAGTATCAGGGAGAATTTATACTTTTATGTTCCGATGCCTGTGTAACTGCCTTCCTAGAAACAGAAACTTCCATCCAAGGGGAACAGTATCCTTGGGTCTCCTCTCTTTCTGCCAAGAAGGAAGACTCTAGGTCAAGTGATCGGTGGATGCAGATATTATTTATGACTCTCTGCAGCGATATTGAAGAGTACTCAGACTTTTCGTCAAATCCACAATTTCTAGTGACAGTGGTTCCTTGTTATGAAGCTCGCCGTCGGGATGGGACTTTGCATGCAAATGACCAAGGCGCGAAGACGGCAGAATAATTGAAATTGTTATGGATGTCAGGCCGTTTGCTTGAACAAGCTTTTATTCATTCTTGAATAATAAATTTATGTGCAAATTGCATTTACTGTTAATGGTACAGTTTTCTGTAACATGAGTATTTATGCCAGTTCTCCCCATTGTCGTTTCCTGCTATTACTCTGACTTATTATATGGTAAGCAACACCTCAAGACTTCCTTAGTGCCTATTTTTGTTACGAAAGCGCTGCTCTAAGTCCTTATATACCACTCAACACTGCTGTACGATTAAACAGACCTGAACAATAATAAGTTATTCAAATTACACAAAACGCAGTTTACACTAAATTTTTACTTTAGAAAACACAATCATAAATACAATCACCACCACCCAAATGACAACTGCATTGGTAATGCCAGTGTTCAGAAGGCGCCGCAAGAGTGCCAGCAACAGCGGTGAACTAAGAAACGGAAGACAAATTATTGTACGCAATATTAGTGACTTGCAAAGTTGAACTGTAACTCACAATCACACAACAAGACAAGGTATTATTAATGGTTGTATGAACAAAATCCGGATTTAATTGGTTTCCAAAGCAGTTAAAAAATACAAGGTAAAGTTATTCAATACGCAATGTGCTCAGATAATACAGCCATAAAAATGTCAAGGTAATGTCTTCACAAAGAACGAGCAATAGGACACGGGATAAATTTGCATATCAATGAAGTATAAGGAAAACAGTTAATTTCAGTTGTTACACTGACACGATAATTGTCACGCCTACACGGAATTGTATTTTCTTCCATTACAAAGTCACGTGATCACTTAGCATTAAGCAAAGCGAAATTACTTAAGATGTTGTTAGACCATCAGGCTTTGCAAATTCCAGCAGTGCCTCAGTGGCAGGTCCATTTCGCCAACCAAGGATTTGTAGAGGTTTTGTGAACAAACTGCAACAGCATTTCGCACATTTCATTTTCATGAGACTCTATTAAAATCATTACTAGTAAATTTACGTCTCCTTGATGCACAGTTGCGACCAGACGTAACAAAATTTATAATATCTGATTTCAACTCTTCAGAAATCTCAGTCAATTGCGTGTATGTACCACTATCGGCAATCTTTCTCCAAATTGCTCTCCGGATTTTTCAACTACGCTACAGGTAGGTGCCAATATAGACCGTCTTTAGGAGGAATGGTCGTAATCCAGCAGACTTTGAATTCCAAATAGCGAAATGCATCTTGGGAACATAAAGAGCTTCCAATCGGGTCGCCGTCCAGTTGCCATCGTCCAGTTGGCATCGTCCAGTTGGCATCGTCCAATTCGGCTGCTCCATGGGCGACAGGTGTTCAAGCCCCTGTCCGGCCTTGCTCGACTCGGAGATGCATCTCTTCGGGGCTATTAAAATGAGTACCGCTCAGCCGCTTAATTAAAAGAGTAGTCATAAGATTCAAGATTCATGATTCAAGAATTTATTTCTCCCATCAAAATTAAGAATATATAGGTATACATTGATTTAATATAGACGGGAAGGAGGGTCTTCTTAGCAATGCTAATTGGAGTTTAAGAGCCCCCTCTCTGTAATGATGTCTATTCGTTAATAATAAAGGAAATATAGAAGAAATAAACTCAACGTACGCAATCCAACTATAGAACTTATATAAACACGATCAATATAGTCCACAAGTATGTGGATGCCACATAACGCAATATAATGTTATGTAATGTGGGTCCAGCAGGTGCAAGATGGCAGCAGTAGAAGAGAGAAAAAAATAGTTTGGGCTAAGATAAGAGCACATATGTGTCTTTTAAATAGCGACCTGCTTAAGTTAATATCAATTTTCATATTAAGGACTTCGTTCAGAAATTTGGGGCCGACGTATCGAAGAGGGAGCAATGAAGAGACAGACCTACATGCAGATGTTTCATATCTTTATAACGTGCAGCTTTGTGGTAGTTTTATTAACAGCAGGCCTAAGTAGCCATGCTTGGAGATGTAAGACAAGGCTTGCGCACAATACCCCGTGGTATCCAAGAGATCGTACCAACTGCGCTGCCCCATCAAGGGTGTAGTTTTACTGTTACCTGTGTTTGAATAAGAATTTGTTATGGCTTAAGAGCACTAAAAGCTCACCAAAGGTTATGCAAGCATGGTGACTCCAATTAATAACCACGGGGCTAGCGATTCAATTATTGGTTCCATTGAAAGGGGAACTTATAAATCAAATGACGAACTCAACGATTTGCTTAAAGCTCCGCTGCTTAAAAGCGCACCTGAACTAAACACTGTCTCAATGGTAAAACAGGGATACACCCAATTCGGCGCGGGGCAAATTAGCGCTGACTGTTTTAGCGTCGTCGAATCAGCGCTAGTTTTTTTAGCGCAGTGAAATTTCGCGCATGTTTTTGCGGCGCGTTGATTTCACGCACCAGTTATTTTAG
>QQSS02194024.1:0-12808 GCA_003687565.2 Craspedacusta sowerbii
ATCGGCGCATTGTCATTCACGTCGATCACATCGACTATGACGCGCATGACGGCGGTGCGCGAAGGACTCCCAAAGTCACTTGCCAGAACAAAAAACTCGTACACAGGCATAACACGGTAATTTAATTTACGAGCCAGAAAAATTGACCCATTCTCGGGAACCACTCTGAAAGGCAAGTCGATCAGGCTCTCCACGATGCTGTATCTCAGTTGCCCGTTTAGACCTACGTCGTTATCACTTGCCGAAACTCTGATCACTTCGAAGCCAGGTTCTCTTTCCTCACTTACTGACACCCGCCTCATTGACGACGGGAAAACAGGTGGATCACTGTTACTATTAGAGAAGTCTACGGTGAAAGATTGAACTGCAAAAAGACTCGGCTGTCCGCGATCAGTTGCTCTCACAAATATGGTATAGGGCTGCATGTGCGTAGCGTTGAGCGCTGTAGTGAGTGAAATCGTACCAAACTCTGAATGAACGACGAACGGTACGGCATTGTCTATGCTGTAGGACAGAGCTCCATTCGTTCCACTGTCGACATCGGTTGCAGACACAGTGAAAATAGGTGTATTTGGAATTGTTCGGATGTCAATGGTGTACTTAAATGGAGGTAGGAAAACCGGGCTATTGTCATTTCTATCAAGTACAGTTACGATGATTGATGTTAAGCCAGTTCGAGAAGGTATGCCATTGTCTTGGGCAAAAACAGTGAGATAGACTAGCTGAACTTGTTCAAAATCAAGCGCTTGCTCAAGTGATAGTGCACCATTTCCACGATCAATACTAAATGAGGACGCATATCTGCTCGGCGCAAGACCATAAGATATGCTTCTAAAGTTGGATCCATCTAGGTCACTAGCCCTAACGCTCCCTATCGCTAACCCAGGAGCTGCGTCCTCAGATATCTGGAATCGGTATACTGGCTCAAGGAACCCCGGGTTATGATCGTTTTCGTCCCTAATATTTACGGTCAGATAAGCCAACGATGCCGCCATGTTGACGCCATCAGAGAGCGAAATAGAAAACTCGTACTTCTGCGCGGCTTCATAGTCAAGGCTACGCAGAAGGCGGATAATACCTGTAGATCGAAAGGAGGTTAGAGCAAATGGCAACGAGTCGGGGTTAAAACTAGCAATAGAAAAGCTTAAAATGGACGCAGAATCTCGATCTTGACCTTGCACCAGGGCCACAATTTGACCGACTTGCGTCAGCTCACTTAGATCGATGGTGATATTTTGCGGCAAAAGGATCTCCGGTATATTATCATTTACGTCACTGATGCGAACAACAACCTGCGTCGCACCAACGAACCGATTCAGAGCGCTATCCCAAGCTTGCGCGACGAACGAATACCATACTTGAGCTTCGTAGTCAAATGTCACGACAGAACTTATTACACCCGTGATAGAGTCGATTCTGAAAGATGCAACGTCATTAAATGCACCGGGTTGAGAAGCTAAAGCATAGGAGATTGAGTTATGGGTAAGGTCAGCGTCCCTCGCTCTTACGGTAAGAAGCGCCCTGGGGCCTACGTTCTCACTGACGGACACTTCATAGAAACTCAGGTCGAAAATTGGTTGGTTGTCATTCACGTCAGCAACGTAAAACAATAAGGCCACTAAATCGCGAGCCGCTAAAGATTGTCTCCCATTGTCCTGGACCCGCACAAGCAAATTGTAAAAATTTTCACGTTCATAATCCAATTCACCGACCAAACTCACGACCCCTGTTGCTGCGTCCATGGCAAACCTGCCAGCACTATTTCCACTTACAATTGAAAAGGTCAAGCGGGCATTGTCACCAGTGTCATCATCACTAGCAAATACCCGAAGTAAGGAGGTCCCTACTAAGGTTGTTTCAGCACAGGTTAAATTGTATAGGAACTTTTCAGGAACTGGCGGGTTGTCATTGATGTCAACAACATAAACATCCACGCGCACGACTCCAATCAAAGACGGCGAACCGTGATCAGCTGCTTCTACGAAAAAAGTATAGCGGGATTCCCGCTCATAATCAATAGCAGAAGTCGTTGTTATAAGGCCCCTTTGCGAATCTATTACAAACGGAACTGGGGCAGCATTGGGCAAAACTCGATACGTTAGATCTTTGTTGACGCCATCGTCTAAGTCAAGAGCACTGACAAGAAGCACCGAGCTCCCAACAGATATCCCCTCCTCAATCGTTTCCTCGTAGGCCGCATTAGCAAAAACAGGAGGCTCATTTACGTCTAGAACTACCACGTTAACAGTTGCATTTGTAGTCGTCTCACTTATGGGAAAGCTCGAGTTAACGTTTCTGAACATTATCAGCAGCTGATATAGTGGAACAATCTCTCGGTTGAGAGATCGCGTCGTTTGCAGAGTGAACGTCTCACTGAGCGAGGCTCCCGGGGTAATTCGGAAGTCCCCATTATTTCCTGAAATGGAGCATACGATTACAAAAAACTGCAAGTTTTAAAAAACGCAATGCTTAAAAAAAAAATCTCGCCCATTTGCACCACACCACGAGCAGGCTCATGCAAAATAAGGCCTCAAAGACAACTGCACTAGAGGAGAGCACAGCAAATATGAAGCTATATGCTTCATATCAAACCACAAAAAAAACATGTTAACCTGATATAAACGAAGCCTGGGTGTAGCCTCTTGTACCAAGTGAATCCAATAGAGTGACAGCGCTCCAGCGCAATACCTCTTCGTCGGCAGGTCCACTTTCTTTAATAAAAACTGTTCTTTCAATCGGCTCCACACTGGGTCGAAGACCTGAACAAATAGTGCTGAGATATTCCATAGGACGCGAACACCAACGTTTTTGAGCATTTGTCGCACGAAGCAATAACTACGCCTCGTACGCATCAGCCATGTACCCAACTACGCATCGCACATAACGATGATTAAACGGAACGAACGCAAATGTACGTACCCAAAACCAGCAGAGTTATATTACGAGAATAGTCAATGGCATCTCCTCGCCTGACAACGCACTGGTAAGTACCGGCATCATTATATCCGATCGGACCAATAGAAAGGGTACTTCCCAAGTCCGCGATACTGGCGCTGATAAGCTAATAGGAGAAGAGCAACAGAGAAAGGGCGATTCAAAGATGATCATTGATTTTGCTCACAAGCTACTCCGGAACACGTAATCCGTACGATTTTCAATCGCAATCAGCCTCATTTTCACATAGCGCCATGCTTAAAATATATTGACAATAACAATCTTTGCACACAACGAAATAGACATGTGTTACGTCATAACCGACAAAAGGTTATCACATCCATTACTGTCAGACGGAGTTGCACGCCAGACAACGTACAAATGTATCAGTTTAGGCATGCACTTCTTAATTTAACAGAAAAACTCGAATGCTAAATCTCGAAAATGGAAATTGAAGTTAGCTGGGGTACACATGAAGCAAAAAGAGATTGCACATTTAGTTGGGTTGAGACAACCCATGCAGTTTACCGAGACCAGGCACGCAATAAACGGAGGCCGCATATGCAGTTACACCATAATAACCGTGCAGTTCAGCAAGACAACACACGAAGCGAAATGAGGTAAAAAATGTGGTTACACGAGACCTCGCATGCATTAATTAATACTACGCATACACCAATGCGCGGCAACATATCCAATTACGCGAGACTATCCACAGCCACACAGCAAAGTCAGACAACTCCCAGTTTGATCAAAATCCCTTACAGTTCCGTTATGGTACCACAAATAATCAGCGAAGTGACCGTAATTAGCGTCACAACGAATGTAGTGCATGGAACCGATCGTCTCCACTCTCGTTTCCGGGAGAATCGGAATTATGACGCCGAAACTATTTGTAACGAATTCTGAAGTCGCATCGCAATAGTTATCGCCGTCCACATCTAGAAAAACATTAAACCGCAGTTTATAACTAATTTATTCATAAGCAAACCTACAAACTCAAATATGAAGCCTTCCAGTTGCACGATGACGAACTGAAGTGGGTCAGCATTATGGACATACAGCGTTATAGAAGATATGCACGTGAAGGCATGTGATACCGTTGTGGCAATATGCAAGGCTGAACACCATACGAGGAGACAGGTAACAGAAAACCGGCATCTACCAAACAGCTTCTCCGCCGATACGCCCCTTGACGTGAGGGACGCAGCAGTCGTCCGTTGTCAAGAAGGAGACACACTCGCCAAGGCACATAAGAACGCATGGTTGGGTGCTGCCACGCTCTTGGCAACAGACAGGCACACTTCGAGATCATGCAAATAAAAAAGCTCTTTTCGAAGATTATCGCCATGTAGCCATGTAAACTCTCACTTACCAATTAGCGTTACCGAGAACGTGCATCTAGGTAAAAACGACGTGCTGGAAATGTCGGAAGCCGATACTGCCAAGGATAGATATTGCCAACGGCGGATGTGCACCACAGCCAACAAGCTGAGGGTACTTATGTCACCACTTTGCAACAAACGAGTCATGGTCAAACCTTGCTCGTTAAAAGCGCCATTGTGCACGATATTCAAGGTGATCGAGTTGGGGCTAAACGAGACAAGAGAGGCGGCGCAACAATATAGTTTTGCGATAGTCAACTAGGTCTTTTGAAAGAAATAGTTAAGAATATTAAGTTTAAATGTAGCAAAAAATATCATAAAATGAAAAGGCTAATAGGCAAGCGACAACTGCAAAATCGTTCACAAAATATTTATGAGCCAAGAGTCAAGACATAATGTTAGTGCCCGGGGCACAACTCTCGTTCTCTGGTAACCAGGTCCTTCTATGAAGGTAACCTTCAAGACTTAAACGATTGGCTACTGCTAATCCATGATCATAGAGACACATAATCGCCGCCATAAAGTCTGCATCCCGTGCAAAGGGCACAGCTCACAGGAACAGGCCATAACAAGACTCAATATTATTATGCAGCTTTGTGAAAGCACACGAGAGATGATGCTAGTTCGACAAACGTTTCTAAGTGAGGCCAACTTGTTATTTTCACCTTACTGTCATAACAATGAAGCGCTGAAGCAAAATCGAACACATTAAACAACAACTTTGCACAAGAACGATCATTAAAGGGCGCAAAAAAAAAACGATCTACACATTAACGTAGACATCTAGACACAACGGAACCAACCAAGCACGGACCTTCCATCCCAAGAAGTCTTCATTAATGAAACTTACGGGTAGTAGACCACTTTCGGGGTACCCATCATTGCGTTATGGAACGCTAGTAAGTAGTAAAATTCTATTGACGTCGATAGCCTTGCAACCATAAAAAAAGAAGGTAATACCTGTAACATCAAACAAAAATATATGCTTACGTCGATGCATCATTCTGAACGACTATGCTTGCAGTCACGAGATACATTCCCGATTCGTAAGCGTAAAATACTGGATGCCCTCTTGTTCCTGAACTAAACCCAGAAGTCCTTTTTAACAAGCTACCCGGAGCAACACCAAAACCTGTTGGCATATAAGGCCCGGTTGTTCCAGGACGAGCCTTTTGCACATCCGTCGTGCTTGCAATAAACCCGTCGAACTCGCTCTCGGTCGCAACATGAATCAAACTCAATACGGATCCCGACAAGATAGTATAGGAGTTGCCGACATTAACTCGCATTTCTGGGGAGAACCTCTGGCTTCTTTGGAGCACTACTAAACCGAAGAACGACAAGCGCGATGAGGCTTGAACGCGCTTGGCAACAGAATAAAAAAATGAGGTGGGGGAGTTGGAGTCCAGCAAAGAGACTGTCTGGATAGTATTCCGAACGCGAATGTCAGCAACTACTAAATAGACTCCAGCGTACGATGGTACGAAGAATGAGCCACCAGTATTTCCTTGAGAAAATCCTCCGGGTACATTGCTCGAACTGAAACTTCTTAAGTCAAACAACGGTGTGCCGACAATGACATCACCAGCAATCTTGGTAAAAGTACCGTCGGTTGTCGTTAGCGGCTTGAAATTAAAAGCACCAAAGGTTTCAACTGTAGTAGATGCTCCAATTGGGGAAGGAGAAATGAGCTGGTTTTCCACTAGAGCGAGCGCAGCTACATATATAGTGTCGGTTGCTGAAGTAGCCGGTGCCGAAACAACATCATTAGACGGTAGTCTGTCAAGTAGCAGACTTATAGATCCAGTATTTGCAGTCGCACCGCTGGCGGTGATGATAAAGATTCGCTTTCCTTGAAGTCGTTCAAAGACTCGATCACGCCTGTCAACACTGTACGATGTTCCTCTGTAAAAATTAAAAAAAAACTATTTTGGTACTTTTCATATAGCCCATACCAACTTAGGGGCGAACAACATCAGTACGAACTACGAAAATACGCTAAACAAACGATGCCAAACATCATTACAATAATTACCTTGACACGTGAAAGTGACAGCACATTAATGAAAGGGACGTAAAGCTTCATACCTGACGAAAAATGGATCACGCTTCTCCAATTGCCCACCTCGAATGCTGTCAAAAACACCCGGGCGTCTCGCCGTTTCACCAGGAACGATGTAGGCGTTCCATCCGGAACCTCGCCTAGCTGCCCAGGTCGTATCATTACTACTTTTCAGAGATAACGTGAACTGATCTTGACTGTCCACCACCAAGAATCCGTTGAAGGTGAGACCGACCAAACAGTTATTAGAGCATGCTCCGGCGGCGTGCAGCCCGCTATAGGACCCAATGTTTTCGATGCCCGCAATGTCACTTCGCACAGTGGCCTCGTACAAAGCACCAGCGTTGATTCCCTGACCAACTATAGAAGCGGATAAGAACCAAACGTCGCTCTCCACAGGTGTCAGCTGGCCATTTAAAATGTCAAATACAGCTGTGTTGGAAGGGATGAAACCCGGAAACAGGTTGGCATGTAGAGCGCCAAGGCCTTTCCAATTGCTGTCACGGCCGGTGTTCGAGTTAATGTAGGCGCTCACACCGTCGTCTATGTTAGTTAGGAACCCAGCAGTAAAGCTCGAAGCCAACACTGATGCGGTGGATCTTGGAGCACGCAAGTTACAGTACAGTGACCCCGCTGTGCGGATGCGGACAACCCCGCTCACGCCTAATGAAAATCTCCGCGCACCGGCCGACAAAGAGGCAGCATCAAAGGCATTGACTAGAACATTCCCGTCCACATCGGCTAACGCGTCGATCCGATCGAGAATCGCTAGGAAGTATTGAGTTGTCTCCCCAAGAAAAGGATTTAAAACCGAAACGTCTAGCAAAACGGAGCATGTGACGAGATAAGCGCCTGGTACAGCAATGTCGTAACGCCCAGAGCTGTACAAGGCCGAACTCATTGTTGCGTCTATGTCGGTAGGGCGAGTCGGGCTTTTCCCAACGAAGCCGTGGTTGGCTAGCACCTGCATGGAAGTAGAACCCATGCTAATGGGCGCGGCTAAGGACGACGACAGTGCAGGGACACTCTGAGCGTCACCAATGAAATAAATATGGCAACCTGACAGGGCATCGACCCTCCAAGTCACTCCTTCAGCAGTGTTCACTCGAACCGAAAGGACAGTACCTTTCTTAATAAGTACATTAGCAGCTATATTGTAGGTCGTCGGCGTTCTAGGTGCTTCTCCAAGAACTTTTAACAACGGGCTTCCTTCGTCAAACAAACCGTTCAAAGCTACGTACACTGTCACCGTTCCAGGTTCTCTATTGCCGATGAAGTTTGTTAGAATCAAATTCGTGGCTACGTAGTATATGCCAGACTTCGGAGCCACAAATTGCCCGGCGTAAAGGCTTCGTTCAAAAGAATATTGCATACCGGACACTACAATCCAATTAGTCACGACAGCCGTTGTCGAACTAGTAAAATCCAGCGTCTCACCAACGTTCGTCATCGCAATCAACTCTGGGAATGTCTTCCAGGCCTCGGACAACGAAAGCCAGGAGCCAGAAAGTAGCTCAACATTGGTCGATGCTACCGTATATCGAACAAACAGTTGAATAAACTTATTCAGCAGACATCTCGCAGTCAAGGTTAAAGGTAAAACAACTATGCCATTCGCAGTGCTTGAGGGCAAAACTGTGCTAGTTTGTACCTTTTCACCACCGATTTGCAGTGTCAGTGTTATAGGCGTGTCGACCTGCGCGCTGAAGCGCATTCTGACCGTCAGCTCAACATTGTAATACGTATCATCGGTACAAAGGAGTCCAAGTTGATTGACATCGTACGAAAGCCTTCCGTGAACGAAAGCCGTGTTAACATCTTCAAATGAAGTTATGTCCATAAACGCATTAAGGATATCGTGGCCGTCCGGATTGGGAGACACAACCGGGTTAACAAGCCAGTTAGCCGTTAATCCTTTAGTGAAAAATGACTCCTTGGCTGAGGGCACGATTCTAGCAATATTCCAGTTGGAGTAGGAACTGCGCCTCGAAATGACGTAACTTCTCTGCAGAGACTGTTGAATAAAAATCGAAACAGTTTCGTTTGCCGCAAGATTATACGCGGCGTAAAATGGCAACGTATGCTCGCCAGGATGCTGGACCACATATGTGGCTGCAGTCCATGACGTGGTGACACCATTAGGCTTGGTTCGCTGCACAACTAGGTCCAGCTGGTTGCCCACGTCCTGAGAGATCACAATCACATTACCCAAGAACAAATACAAAGACGGACAGGTCGCCAGGAACACGCCGGAATCGTGTAGAAACCCTGGAAGAGACGAAATATGAACACAGATTTTATATTCTCAGTGCACATGATATATTGTTGATGCTAAGGGCTATTTGATGGCACTCTGAAGCCATAGAGATGCATAGCGGATGTTGAACCTACAGAGATTAGGGAGATGTCGCAGACTATCTAAAGGCGCTCTTACTAATTTATATGACAGACCATGTTTCTCCTACTCGGTGGATTAAAGAGACCATATGAATACAACGCTGGTCATCATGCATCAAGGAAAAGGTAAAAAAGCTTACAGAATCATTCCCTAAATAATATACGACGAACATCATAAAATCCACTGGTTATTTGACTTCCGCCAAAGCAAATTCATGTACCGCACAAAATCAAGACTAATCTTTAAATGCAAGTGATATCACGGCGATAAAGCGTTCCGGAACTGACAATGAATTATATAAAAATGTTCCATAGGAGACAGCAACTGAAACAGCCTACAGACTCAACGAGACTACGTACCTCCCTTGCTGTGAAAAAGCGTTGTTTCGCCACTGGTAGTCCAACCCCCAACAGGTACCGGTGCGCCTCGAGTACTTATGAGTAGATCTTCCCTCAGCGCAGCAAAGTATCCGGGAACAGACTCTAACTTGCCGTGATAAAAAATGCCGAATATGCTCTCGCTACGTAGCATGAATGCCGACGGTAAACTGGAGCTCACAAACAAACGGACATCGGAGTCCCTCCTCAAGTAAGTGAAGCCACCAACGGACAATGCAACGGACCCTGGCCTCGACTTGGTCACCGACGAATACAAGCCAGGTCTAGAACCTACATTAACAAAGTTATCCACTACAACAGCTATGCGGTAGGTCACGTTACTAGCGAGAGAACTGTCCAAAATAACATTCGCAGACACAAAGAATATGCCTTCAACGTCGGTGCTGAATCCATTTCCAGTAACTGCCAATTCGATATCAAAGAGCAGGCCATCAATGGAGTTCGGAATTCGCCAGTTGGATGCTTGCTGCCAGCCAGTTGAGGATGACATATTCTGGCTTCTCTCCAAGTTGACCGTTGCGCCATAATTCAGATTTGCTAAAGTAGAAAACAAAACCTTCAAAAAACTATGCATGTAACAAAGGGCCAGTTACTTAGGCATATACACAGAATTCTCAGTGTACCCATTCATCCTTTAACTAAGTCAGCAAATATCGTGGTGCCCGCACAGCGATCAGTACATTCTTGTGTAATCTAGCGACCATTGGAAGCAGCTGGAGAGTTGGGACTTAAATTAGTGTGAAGTGCACGGAACATTCTTTGTTTTGATGAAATCCATCGTTCAAAACCACTCGTGTTTGGCAAAATATACGCGTTCAAAGTTTGTCCACAAGCTTGCTCCTCTGACGTAAATATGTACGAGACTCATGGCTTTGGTCTCGACATTAACAGAGAGTAACCGACGTATTTATCAATTTGGGTGGCAGCGATATTGACGGGGAAAAAACATAGACTAGGGAGGGGAATGAAGAGGCAGATTGCGCAACACAAACTGCAAGGGAGAGAGAGTACCAATCTTTTAAAGTCGCAGTAGATGGAGCCAGGGGTATCCTGAACCGCCCGTTAATGCAAATCCCGACAAAAATAAACTGAAGCAGTGGCAGTTAACTTTTATTACTGTTGTTATCACTAGCTTACGGATTGTAAACCATTTCAAAACGGGAGAAATGCAGCTTGCAAGATCAAGTAAACAACAATTACTTCGGCATTGCGGAACAAAGTTGAGAACGACGCGAACCATCGTCTCTTGCCTATTCCTTTCCACGGAGAAGGAATATCTACGGTAGCAAAAAGGAGAAAGCAAATGATATTAATGTTTTGCCGAATCTTAATTTCACGGATGAAATAGTAAGTTTTATAATAAGACAAGTCGATTGGCCCACTGTTCCTGCCTGGAGACCTCGATCTTACTAAAAGGGACCCTTCCAGGGGTCCTGAATTGAAAAGTTTCATCGGTAGACCTTACGCACGAGGATGCGACCACCATGTACTAGCATGTGGAAGAGCTATGACGAGTACCACCAAAACTTGGACAGGCCGTGAAGTGTGACACATGTCTCGTCTTATCTTTCCTGTTGATGATCAGTGAAAGTGCTTCCTGTGGAAATGGGAAGAGCAGCATTTATCGCATCAATCAGCAGCTCTACTCTCTTTGCACGTCACCTATTCAAAATCTGGATTTGCACTTGACCACCACCCATAGGTGTATCCACATCGCACATGAAGACTTGAATAGGCCACGTACTTTCTATAAATACTGCCTTTGAACAGATTATAGCTACTCCGTGCCAGCGCTTCCGTCGAGGCCGCTGAATCTTGACGTTGATTAATCCAGGCTGACTGATGTGCTTATTTCAAATACACAATTGAAAAAAAAGGTGATGTCGTGACTAAAGATTCTTTAACACTGAAATACTTCTTAATTTAAAGCCGTAATTTAAAGCTTTATACTATTTTGAGGACGCACGGATAACACCATGGAGATTGCATCGCCGAAAAGACCATAAAACTATTCAAAAACAACTAATTAAACCATCCAAGATTTATGCGTGCCGCTAGCCGATCTCTATAATAAAATCTGCTATGGAGATCATTGAAGTCAGGCAATCTGCATGATATTAGTCAGATCACGACGGCCACTGACAAGACGCATCGCAGCTGCATGCAACGTCTCAAAGTTCCCGTATACACTGCAGCGATCAACAGCGATGCCATACTTTTTCGCTAAGAAGACATCCAATTAAAGATAACACAGTCGCGTCTACTTACACATGAAATTATGCAAAAAAAAAACTTGCCCAGCATTTGCCTAGGCATCGCCTCATGATAGGTTGACCGGGCAGCTTCTTCGTAGACAAAAGATTTTGACCAGCAAGTGCGTCATTGCCCAAAACAAAACTATCGCACGGCAGAGCAGTGATCAGCCGACTGGGTAATCAAATGCCTGCTGCGCTGCCGCTTGCCAATTTCAAGCAATATCAGCATGCTATTGATATTCTAAGTACGACAAATCTGATTTAAAACGTCCCAAAATCACGAAAAAGATGGGGAAATTTCGAGAAGAAAGCTTCGATGATCAACTTCAATCTGCTTTACTTTCCTTTTCCAAACTTTTTCGTGGGGAGGCGACATCTTTGCATTAGATTTGGTAAATATTTTTTCAAAGCTTATATTCAGTGAATCTTTTGTTTTAAGAAGTTAGCAATCATGCAAAGTTTTAGTTTAGAGTTAAGAACTAGACCACTTCTGACTGAAATATAGGCTCAATCCTACTACCGTATCACTTTCTGAACATCACGCGTATCACTGCCAGTGCAAAGGAAAGGCCACACGATCATTCATTCAATATACAGTGAGCTCATTATATCGTCAAATTTTGCAACCAACCCTCCCTCCCGACGCACACGCACACACACACGCATCACCTGCAGAAACCAAAATTAGTCCGCATTTTAAACTAAATATCATGAATGTGACAGAAACCCGCAATACGCACACACTGAGAGCGCAGACTTATGGCGATGATATTTTGAGCTAGCCGTCGAACTTAAACGGCATCACAATGTTAAAGCCATCCAATGGCAAAATCTGATTTCACGTCCTAACCTGATCTACAGATCGGCGAAACTAAGAAACTTTTATTCGCAATCACAAATGCAACAAGGCAACTACATCAAGAACAAAAAAAAATTAGAAAAGGACTCTCCACGTCAAAAAAGGGCGTTTCTTTTTTACGGGTCCCGTGCGCGACACCTTCGCGGAGCCCACTGGAGTTCCGCGCGCTAATTATGAGACGCGCTAATTAGGAGATCATTCAATCTGCTCAGATTTCGCTTCCATTCGGATGGGCTCAACAAGCTCAATTGAATTACATCCCAGATAAACAAAAGAACGGGCACGAAGAGTTTCCGATAGAACTAACCCCAAATAAAATGACCGGCCGATTACCAACAGGGGTCTTGCGACAACTCGAACAAGAATTTTCAGAAGCTACTTCGCCAGCACCAACCACGAAACCATAAATAGATTTCTGCATTCACACAAACATATATACATACCTACCTACCTACCTACATACATACATACATACATACATACATACATACATACATACATACATACATACATACAT
>QQSS02194035.1:0-12807 GCA_003687565.2 Craspedacusta sowerbii
TTCCGCTACTTCAGAAACCACAGACGAGCTTCAGTTTAAAGCCACCTTCGTATAAAGAAATTTGCAAAATTGTAAACGAGATGAAATCATCCGGTTCTCCTAGTCCTCTTGATCAAATTTCTATAATTGCTTTCAAACATTGCCCCTATCTACGCAGCCACACAACGGCAGTATGCGCTGCAGTCTGGTCAACAAAACGCATACCAACTGGCGTAAAGCAATAGCCATTCTGGTTCATAAACAAGGCGATGTCTCGAAACCGGAAAACTTTCGTCCAAGTACTCTTGAACCGGTATCCCTAAATATATTTACATCGTTCCTACGGAATCGAATTTATTCTTTTCTGATTAAAAATCAGTTCGCGGAGAGCTACATTCAAAAAGGCTTTATTCCGGGTATGAGTGGAACCTTTGAGCACATTGCATCAATGTCTTACATCATCAGCTATGCACGCTTAAAACAAAGAAGTGTTGTAATCACTCTGCTGGACCTAAAGAATGCATTCTTCAAAGCAATTCAATTCTAATCTTTTTATTAACAACCGAAAAGTGAACCCGTTAACATCGGAGAATCATTTGCTTACCTTGGTCGACATTTTGACTTCGATATGTCAGGAACAAATCATAAACAAAAGTTAATTGATTCCTTCACAACTCTGATGGACCGCGTAAATAGCCTTCCACTTCATCCACGCTTCAAGCTACTTGTATATCAACGCTTCATACTATCTAATATTAGTTGGGACATGACAGTTTCTGACATAACTGAATCATGGGTCAGGAAAGTTCTTGGCAACAAGGCATGGCACTTTATTCGACTATGGCTAGACTTGCCAGTAAGCTGCACCCTCAGCGCAGTAACCCTTTCGGGCAATAAGTACGGCCTCGTTATTTACCTTGTTTCTGCACGATTTTTGCAATGTCATATAAAGTGACATATCTCAAGTGTCTTAAACTATCGAAGAATCCAGACGTCGTTTCGATTTACAGCAGCACTAGTTCTGGCAGGTACATGCGCCCGGATATTGGTTGACATGTAGAAATTCACTTGCAATTTTGCACGTGAAAGTTCTCCTAGAAAATATATAATTGAAGTTTGAAAAACAAAAAATTATTATCATTATTATTATTATTATTATTATTATTATTATCATTTTTATTATTATCATTATTATTATTATTATTATTATTATTATTATTATTATTATTATTATTATTATTATTATTAATATTATTGCCGACGACACCACAATCACGACAGCCTACGAAGCAGACAATCAATTGCTCTGCAGCGTATTCTCAAAGTGGTCGACCTGGGCCGAGTTGAACATTCGCGTCGATAAATGTCATACCTTTGGTATCAAGAAGTGTGGATCTCGTGCTTTCCAATATCAGCCTAACATTAAAATCGCCAACAAAAGAGTACCTGCAGTTGCCGACAGCGAAAGCTTTACTTATCTAGGAAGACAATTTAACTTTGCCATAAATTGTGACTCAGTGAAGGCTGAAATAATCTCTGATGTGACACAGTACTTGGCAAAGATTGATCTTATGCCGATAAAGCCGCTCCAAAAATTCAAGATCGTGCAACAGTATGTCTAAGCTACTTTGGCGCTTTTCCATCTACAACCTAGCAAGTACCTGGGTAAAGCAAAACCTCGAAAACGTTGTGGCTAAAAGCATTCGAAAATGGCTGCAAATTCCGATAAGCGGAAATATTACACATCTGTCTTTTCCTGTCGGCAAGTTAGGCCTCAATTTCCGCTGCGCCACTGACTTGTATCATGAATGTCAACTGTCTGTTAGGCGCATTCTGAAGACATCGAGTAACATAGAGCAACACAGAATCTATTCCCGAACGTCATGAAAAAATTCTAAAGCGGATCACATTGTGGACAGGGTTACCAGCACCATTACCGATAAATCCCTGGTCAAGGCAGAGACCAAAAAAAATTTTATTTGAAAAAACCATTGAGGAGCAAGCAGAAGCGTTTGGCAGGCTCAAAGAGCAAAGTGCAATAATATTACACGTTCAAAAAGTCTGCACTAGCAAATCGCTCCAGAACTGGCAAATAGTTGTTTCAAAGTTTCCAAGCAATATAGCCTACTTTTGCCGCAGAGCCCTTATATTTAGTCTTGCAAATGCATCGAACTTAAAGCGCTGGGGTCAATCGGATGGAAAATGCGCGCTCTGTGGGGATCTTCAGAAGCAGCTCCATGTGTTTTCTTTTTGCAAGGGTGCATTAGACCGCTTCCTGTGGCGACATAACTCGGTAATACACACGATCATGCATCACCTTCGCCAGAGAAAAAACATAAAGTTGTACGCTGACCTTCCTGGTTCAGGTTTACCACATCCTTCAGAGATATTCTCGTCTCTTGTACCGGATCTCGTAACAGCGTTGCCAGAAAAAATATTTGAAACCAATTCAAACAAAGCTAGATCCTATAAAACGAACAGATATATCAATCTGCGGTCTCAACTTCTTATTCCCTGAGAGGAATTCGAAGTAATTCCAGTAGAAGTCACTACTCTGGGTTTCCTCATGCGGCAGGATAAGAGGTTCAAGCAGTTGCTGAAAGATCTTGGCTGCAAGGGTGATCGAGTCATGAGCAAGATGTTGGAAGTTGCTATCCGAGCTAGTTTTTATATTTACAGCCGAAGAAATAACTTGGACTGACCCTGAAATCTTGAAGTTTATCTGACAATCTCAGAAAAGTTGTTGCAGGATGAACCTTCGGGAAGCGAACCGTCTTGCATGTTTGTAATTATTTAGTGACTAGAACTCGTGAAAAATACAAGTGATGTTTAAAAAAAATTATTATTATTATTATGGTTTTGAAGTAGTTTAAGTCCCACCGTGCTTCAACTAGACACAGGCGAACATGCTGCATCCAAAACGTTGCAGAGCTTTGGATTTTATCCAGGATGAGGCAACAACCAACCAAGCAGAAGACGAGGAACGGGATGGAGATCCAGAGAGTGGTACCAGCATGAGGCCCATTGGTAGTGCTCCGCAGGGGTGAAACTGCCGTGGTCGAAAAGGAGATGGGAGTTGAACAGCGATCACTTAAAAAATTATATCGATTTCGCTAACAACATATCAAATCCCGATACTTCTATCAGGCAAATGCAAACTCTAGTATATAACTACTTCTCAGAGCAACAACAACAGTAACAACAACAACAACAGCAATCTCATTTCCCAAAAGTCCGTACAATAATTTAAAGAAGAGTTATCAAGATCTGTCACACGATGAGAAGGAGGGCTCTTCTTAGCAAAGCTAATCACTATTGAAGAGCCTCCTTAATACTTCTCAAGAGAATCATGCGAAATCAAATTATAAATGCAATTGCAAATGAACATCGTTCAACAGCTTCTGTCACAGTTTGACAAATGCGGGTCGAGCGGTTTGCCGAAGACAATAATATATAATTGTCTCAGGCAGGAATAAGTTTAAACATGCAGCTGTATGTAATCATAATCTAATACTACGAAGTCAGGAGAGCAAATAATTGTCGTTTGGTTAATGCTTTACTAGTACAGAGGTTAATCTCTAAGTCAATCAACTTATTTAGAGTGTGTGCGCCAGCGACAGTTAATGATCTATCACCATGATCAACAAAGATTTCAGAGACATTGGCAGGTCACCATGTTTCCAGTCGAACATGAATAGACATCTATTTAGTTCTATTAGATCCTCAAGCTTAAGAATTTGTAATTTAGCAAATTGGTTTGCTGTCGGAGTATGATGTCAGAAGAAGTGATTATTCTAATCGTCTGTTTTTGTATGCGATATAGTCTTCGTAGGACTGTCCTACTAGCAAAACCCCATACGAGGCCTCCATGTGTCAGGTGGCATTGAAATAGACTGTAGTAAAGACTCTTAAGGGTACGAAATTGTACGTAAGGGCGCTTGATATTATTGCAGCTATTGCAGTCAATTTCTCAGAGAGTTCTGTGACTTGTGGCTTCCAAGTCAAGGATTAGTCGATCAAGACCCCCAGATACTTTACATGGTGGGACAAAAATAATTTTGTGCCTCCAAGGACAATTGTGAGTGGTAAGTCAGCTTGTCTACTAGGTGACTTGAAGAGGACAAGGTCAGTCTTTTTGGCATTCAATGTAAGCCGATTTGCACAAAGCCAGTCAAAAAGACTTTCTAGATCTTTTAGTTAAAGACTTGCGGATAACCTTAAAGGACGAGTCACATAGAAGGACATTCGCGTCGTCTGCGAAGTGGTGAGTTGTCGAGTCAGATAGGCTATGCCGTAGGTCGTTGATGTATATTAGAAATAGCAATGGTCCCAGCACAGAACCTTGCTGAACTCCATACTTAACGTCATAGGCCTCCGAGTCAGCGGAGCTGATCGTCACGAACTGCGTACGGCCGGTTAAAAATGAATAGAACCACTCATTTGCATGAGCTCAAATACCATACATATCGAGTTTTTCTCATAATATGTTATGATTGATTGTATTGAATGCCTTCTGCAAATCAAGGAATACTCCGCACGGAAACTTATTTTTATCTAAATTAGATTTAATCATCTCAACAAGGCTAACAACTGGATGACCTTTGCTAACTCTAAGCATGTTGGAAAGCAAGCTTGCGCAAATGACTTGTTGATAATAGAGGACAAAGGCTGCGCGACCACATTTTTAGCTATTACGGAGCCTTATGGAACAATGAGCAATAGCCGGTATGGGAAATATTCAAAGTAAGATCCCCTCAAAAATCGCTTTTTTAGGAAAAGCCTTCAACAGTTGAAATCCACTATGCGATTTGAGCGAAATAAAGTACGTGGCAAAACTACGGCGCTCTAAGATGGGTAAAAAACATTCTGGTTAATTTAGAGATCATCAGGCTGAAATTGATTGAGATTTCTGGAGATAGCGAAGACAAGATCCTCCCAGATTTCAATAAGGAAACCTGTTTCGCCCAGTTGAAGCAAGTTCTGTCCGAGAAAGTGAAAAAAATATTTTACCTTCCCTCCTGGCTTAAGTCTATGATTAGTCCGCCTGTGCCGTTTGATTTAAGCGCACCGACATATAAGGAGGTAACATCTGCCATAAGAAACATTAAGTCCAGCGGATCACCCTGTCCGCTACATCACATGAGCATCATACCTATGAAATATTGTCCTGCGCTGCGAACGTATTTGTGGAAAATTTTTCCTGAAGCTTGGAAGGACGGCATGACTGTCTTAGCAGATAAGAGGGGTCCCGCATCCGAACTAGCGAATTTCAGGCCTATAACGTTAGAGCCCGTGCTTTCAAAAGTCTACACCTCGATAATGCGCAACAGGATCTATAGGTTTGTCAAAGAGAACAATTCCGCTTGGAACACGTACCAAAAAGACACCTGGGCGGATATATTGGGAACCATTGAGCATACGGAAACTTCTGAACATGTCGTTCATTATCAATAATGCAAGGCTGAAGCAGCGTAGCTTGTAACGTTGCTAGATCTAAGAAATGCATGTGGGGAGGTCCATCACAATCTGTTAAGCACTATCCTAGGATCGGCACATTCCTTCCGAAATTTTCAGCCTCGTAGAAAGCTTGTATCGAGGATACCAAGTTTCAATCGCTACTAAGGCCTTCATAACTCCTCCAAGGTGATAGGCAATCCCCTCTTCTATTCAACCTCGTAGTTAACACTTTCATAAGCACCATAATGGGGAAAAAGTTCGCTGTTTAGACTATACTAGTTTGTGCTCTCTGATCACAAGACAATGGTTCCAGTTTGCTGATGACACAGCCATCACAACCACCCATGAAGCAGACAACCAACTGCTCTGTGATGTGTTTTCTACATGGTCGACATGGGCTGACTTAAACATATGAGTTGATAAGTGCCACGCCGTTGGACTTGCGGATTGCGAGAGGTGCAGTATCAGTATCAGCCCAGCATAAAAATATTGAATCAAAGAGTACCCGTGATTTCCGACCGAGAAAGCTCTACCTACCTGGTGAAGCTGTTTAACTTCCATATGAACTTCGATAAACTCAAGACTGAGCTAGTTTCGGAGGTTATGCAGTACATGGGTAAAATTGATCTTATGCCAATCAAGCCATTCCAGAAAAATTGCGATTGTTCAAAAATATGTATACTCGGCTCATGGAATGACCATGATGGCAGGGCGGGAAGAAGAGCCTGGGCCCAACTCAAGCTGGGTAAAGCAGTAGGAAGCGCCTGGAACCCACTTGAGCAGGGTTATCGAGGAGGAAGTGAACAGGGAGACCCTTCAACGAAAACTCCCTGCTTCTTCCTTGGACACACTGTAAATAACGACTGCCTTCTCGAACTGCATATAAGTATATGTAAAGTCATTTTGGAGTTAGCATAGTCGATCAAGTAAACATAAATATATAGTAGTCTCCGTAATCGATTTTCGTCTTTAGAGTCTCACTATCCTACCATCTTTGCTCTCTCGAAATTGGTGCCGTAACCAGGAATTCAAAGCTACGTTGGCGGTTCTCAATCTACCCTCTAACTACCACATGGCCAAACCAAAATCTTGAGAATTTAGTTTCGAAAAGTTTACGAAAGTGGCTGCAAATCCATATTAGTGGAAATATATCGCACCTCTCGTTCGCTACCAGATAGTTTGGGCTCAATTTTTGCAGCGTAACAGACTTATATGGAGAATGTCAACTTCCAACAAGGCGCATACTGATAACATCGGAAAACGATGAGCAGCGCAGAATATACTCGTTAACATCAAGTAGCCATCCCAAATCAGACAAAATTGTGGACAGTGTTGTCAACACCAACATCGCGAAACACTTATTCAAAGAAGACACAAAAATAATTCTAAGGGAGCAAATTAAAGAAAATAGAATGCATTCGGTAAACTGAAGGAGCAAAGCACGATTATCTCGCGCGTCCAAAAAATTTGCACTAGCAAAACGTTGCAAAACTGGCAGGTTGTTGTAGCCAATCTTCCAAGCAATATCACCTGCTTTTGTCGCAGTGCCGTTATACTTAGTCTCGCAAACGCATCCAACCTGAGGCGCTGGGGTCAATCTGACGGAAAATGCGAGCTCTGCAGCGACCTTCAGACTCACCTTCATGTATTCTCGTTTTAGAAGGACGCACTAGACCAGTACTTGCGGCGACACAAGTCGGTACTCAACACTGCCGTACACCACCAGATTTGCCAGATTAAGAACGATGACTTACAGCTGTATGTCAACTTGCCTGGTTCGGGTCTACCACATCCGTCAGAAATATTTTTATCACTGGTGCCCGATCTAGTAATAGCATTGCCAGATAAAGTAACCGTAGTAGAACCAACGCTTCCATTCGAAATTAATACAAGCAAAGCAAGAGCCCATAAAAGGAGCAAATGTATCTGTGGTCTCAACTCCGAATTCCATGTGTAGACTTAGAAGTTATCCCCGTGGAGCTAACTACCCTGGGTTCTTCTCACGAGATGGAACAAAGTTCAAGAACCTTCCGAAGGATCTCGGCTGCAGGGTGGATAGAGTCATTAGCAAGATGTCGGAATACTAATCAGGGCAAGTTTCTACATTTACTGCAGACGACAAAAGACTCGGACCAACTCTGAGTATCCTAAATATCTACATCTGAAAATCTCAGGACGATGGACCTTCCAGAAGTGAACCGTCTTGCATCTACTGTAAATAGTCAACTGCCTAAATACAATAATACATGGTGATGTTTAAAAAAATATTATTATTGTATTATTATTATCATTATTATTATTATTATTATTATTATTTTTATTATTATTATTATTATTATTATTATTATTATTATTATTATATTTATATTATTATTTTTACAATTTTTGTGACTTGAGCCTAAATAGACGAGCTCTACCAACCTACTTCCTTGGTTGGCCATACCTTCTCCTTTTGGCCGATCAGTTCGGATTTTATATTCTACCATGTTGTCCCTCCTCGAGCCAAGGAACAACGGACAATGATTTTTATGGTTACGCAGTAAAGCCCTGATCTTTGGGACATACTTTAGAAATAGCTTCTAATACATTTTTCTATCTTCTCTTTTATGCTTTTGGCCAAACAGGTGATAGGATGATTGGGGTGTCAAACAAGTGCTCGAGAAGTTGTCACTTAAAGGGGTGAACTTCCATGTCCTGTTTAGCTGTAACGAGGTCGTGATCATCTAGAATGAGCCAATGCCATCTCTTGGAGGCTTCGCAGCTGCGATCCGTTTATCTATCGGTAATCAGGCCGCAGTCTAATGAGCGTGTTCCAATCTCAATTATGAGCTTAATAGCTTTCTATACTTGAAAATGGGCAAGTCGTAATCAACTAACGTTCATTTCTAAGCCGCAGCAATTTTAAAAATCAATGATTAACATGGCCTGAGCCAGGCGACCTTCATATCTGTCCCGTCCCGCGGAGAAAGCTTTCCGTACTTGGAAGTTTCCTATTCGTGCTACAACCTGCCTTGCTCGGGTATGAAGAGTTTGTTTCGTATGATCTTGTAGTGTATGAATGTGACTCAATTTTTCGTTTGAGCCTGACAATCCGTGAGTCTCTATGTTGTTTTTGACATTTAATATCGCAGCAAGGACCTAACTTGCTTAAACGTTTGGAAGCATACTAACGGAACACGGTTTCCTGGTTAATTACTTGTCAACAATAGGATCGCACTTTCTGTAAAAACAAGCAGAGCGAACTCTGGAAAAGAGAAAATCTTCTGCTAGTTGAAATTACGGGGTCGACCGCTTCTCGAGGAGTTCCTGGGATTATCAGTGTCCTTGTCGGAGCGTTAGTCTTATCGCGACATCACCACAGGTAGCTGTTTGTGGTGTCGCTTTGCCCTGTAACTGGTGGTTTCTACATGCAGGATAATGCTTTCATCCATCCGTTTGCACCAAGGGGCTTTCACGCGTATCTTAGTAAGTTGGAGTCCAAGTACTACGACATAACAGAATTCAACCAAATAAGAATCAACAAAAAGGCATCCCTAGGATTTTTACACACAAGTATTTCCTCTCTAGCCAAGCACCACGAGGAATTATATACTCTTTTACCTCTTTTAAACTAAACGTTTCAAGTTATTGGTATTTCTGAAACGCGATAAGCTGAAAACAATTTTTTGACTACCCTTCAATTCTCTATATTCTCGGACTATTGTTTAAAAAAGATCAGAACTTTACATCAAAATTTAGACGTTCAGACAAGAATTTCAGAGAGGCTGAGTTCCTGGAAGAAGGTGCAAAAATTGGGTGGAGCCGCCTATTTGATGGTGATGTACACGTGGACTCTCTAATGACTTGTTTTATTGATGAAATTACGGATATTCTTAACGTTATGGTTCCAGTGCATCGCTTGTCTAAAAGAGAAATAAATCTACAACAGAAGCCCTGGATTACACGGGGTCTGCTAATATCTATCACGAAGCGCGATAAAATGCAAAGAAAATTTCTTTTTGAAACAACTCTATAAAAACTACCGTAACTTGATTGTACTGCTTTTGAGAAAAAGCAAGATACTTCACTTTTGCAACTTCTTTTGGGAAAACATATAATAACAACAAACAATATAAAATCAATCGTGCAACTTTCAAAAAGGCGTAACATCGCTACTCCAAGCACAGTTGAAAACGTGGGCTCCATTGCATCTAATCCTAAGGATATAGCCAGTGCTTTTAATAAGTACTTTTCATCTATTGGCAAGTCACGTGACAACAAGATCGCCAAACCTTTTCATGATTTCAAATATCATTTGAAAAGTGCATATACTCAAAGTATGTTTATTTTTGATAAAACTGTCACGGAAGTTACGAACCTCGTTGAGTCGTTCAAGATATCATCGCCGAATGGCCCACACACGGTAAACCTTCTCGACTCCTAAAAATAGCTAGCAAAGTAATTTCACAACCATTGTCATTCATTATTAACCAAGCGTGACTGGGCAGCTTTCCATCATGCCTAAAAATAGCTTAAGTAATTCCAGTTCACGAGTCTGGACCCAGTAACTCTTGTTCGAACTATCGCCCTATTTCTTTGCTCTCCAACCTTTGAAAGGGCCATGCACGATAGACTTTGTTCATATTTCGGTTATTCAGTATATTTTATGATCGTCACTTTGGTTTTCGGGAAAAAATTCTCTACAAATAATTGTTTCTTGAGCTTCGTTGAAGAAATCAAGTATAATATAGATGAAGGTAAACTTATTTGTGGAACTTTTTTGACTTACAAAAGGCTTTCGATACGGTCATCACAGCATACTCTGCAAAATCTACAACACTACGGTATCAGGGAATAGGCTAAATGACTGGTTTTCTTCTTTCCTCTGTGACGGCAAACAAGACGCTACAATTGATTTTGAAAGTTCTCCGGTCCTAGATGGGTCCCACAAGGCTCAGTGCTCGGACTCTTGCTCTTCTTGATCTATATCAACGATCTGCGTCACTTTCGCGAAGTCATTCGCGCACCATATTGTCGACCGCACAAGCATCTTACTTAGTCGTCCTTTATTAGAAGTTATGCGTGGATCTGTAAGAAATGAAGTGACAAATTTGTTTGACTGGCTATGCGCAAGTCGTCTTTCTCTGAATTTGAAGTAAATAGAGCTCTTTCTATTAGAGCCTTGTGCAGAAAGACCAACCTGAGGCTTACAGTTAAAATCAGTGGTACGAAAATATTTCCTTCGAATTATGTAAGTATTTCGGAGTACTACTAGATGCCTCACTAACTTGGAGACCACAGATTGCTGAACTCTCAAATAAGCTCTCAAGAGTAGTTGCTATCCTTACAAAAGTGAGACCGTTAGACACACTTAAAGATCTTTATTACTCTCTGTTCCAATGTCACTTATCTTATGGATGCCTTGCGTGGGGCTTTGCAAGCAAAACTGACCTAAAAAGGTTGCATCACGTGCAAAAACGAGCCATAAGGATTATTACTTTTTTCGACTTCCAGGAACCATCATCCAGTTATTTGCAAAAACGCAAATACTAATACTATACGACTTGATAGAGTTTAACAAGCAGATGCTTATGCATGATTAGAAAATAGCGCACTAACTACTTCTTTGCACTCACTCTTCTCAAAGAATGTGTTTTGCTAAAGAACAAGAATAGCTTTACATGGGAAGCTTTGCATTCCTAAGATCTACACATTTAAATACGGTGAGCGATCTCTGAAATTTGCTGGTCCACATACCCTAAATGATATTATCGATGCGCAAAATAATTTAAATGTCAGCAAGATACAGTTCAAGCGACAACTTCATGCATTTTTTATTGCCGCATACCAGCTGTGTGTGTCTTTGATTAAGTGGCATAAGGCTTATATACTAATTAAAAATTTACAATGAAAACTTGGCTTCTGCTTGACCCGCATGAGGCAAATATTTACAAAACATTTTTAGTGATATTTTTATATTTAGAGTACTTAACTTATAGGCGCCTAAGCATACTTCTTAAGAAGTATAGGGGGAGCTCTTCAGTACCGATTAGGTCATGCTATGAAGAGCCCTGCATTTAGACTAAGGTTTTGTAAATTTATCCCTATTACGTTTTTTTGGAGTTCTAATTGGGTAAAATAAAAATTCTTGCTATTGTTGTTGGTGTTGTTGGAATCTACTCAATACGAAGCTAAATTAATTATATCTGGTGTCTGAACAGCAACGTCATCTGCAAAACTTTTGGATGACTTAGGAAAGGAAACACAGGCGAAAAGAGATTGTTACACATGCTTTCTTTCATTCTCTCGTGCTCGTTTGGTATTGGTACCAACTAGATGCACGAGGTACTGACCAAGGACACCGCCTGACATCGTCAACTATAATTGGTCTTCTTTATAAAGTTTAAAGCTTAATTGTTCGCAGCAGGAACCCGACCGGACTAAGGCAAATATTCATCCTTGGATATGATGTACGTGTAATATCCATCATTTCACGAGGCTAAGATTATTAACTTTTTAGCTTTTTAAAATTAGCTTTCAATCTTATTAACTAGATTACTAAGTCAACTTATGCTCGGGCTTAATGCCCTAGGTGCACGTACATATCTACTTTATATTGCAGACAGCAAGACGCTTAATTGCTCAATTTCTTACTACGCATTCTAAACGCGACTTCTTGCTCAAATTAAGCGCTCTTCTCGCTCTTCTTGGCCCTGAGTGAACGCGATAGTAGGGTTAGCTGGAACACCCTGCTTGCAGCAAACGAGTATAGTTTACATGCAAAGAGATTTTCGTAAGTAGGGTTAAGCTATATTGTTATTACATACCCATATAGTCATAGAGTTATTATGATAATATATATATACATATATATGTATATATATGTATGTATATATACATACATATATATATATATGTATACATACATACATATATATATATATATATATATATATATATGTATATGTATATGTATAATCTATTATATATATTATATATATTATTTGATATATTATGTAGTTAGCAGGATTACTTCCATGGGTTAAGCAAGGTCTCGGTCGGTGTACTTCTTGACATGGCATCTTTTATATTAAGGTACGCGTCCTGTGCGGAGTTGCAGTTTCTTAAACTCTGATCTCCTCGTTGAGGATCGGTTTTTCCTTAAGTTTTTCATATTTCTCTTTTATTAGGTGCACTTACTTGCATCGTAGTTTTACTGTGAGCTTTTCTTAATAAATCATTACACTGTTTTGAAAGAAAAAGGACTGAAAAATTTCCATACTTACGTGGGACGAAACTTGGTGATTCTTCGGACTACATACATACATACATACATACATACAAACAAACATACATACATACATACATACATACATACATACATACATACAT
>QQSS02194046.1:0-12806 GCA_003687565.2 Craspedacusta sowerbii
TACATACATACATACATACATACATACATACATACATACATACATACATACATACGTACATACATACATACATGCATTCATACATACATATATATTTACGTACATGAATGCTTTCTTTCTGTCACGGTAACCTTTAAAGTGCTCGTATGCATTCTTATTTGAAATGAAAGTCGCTTGTTTCTAGTACCTGGATGACGAATTTTGTGACATGAAGTCAAAGATATTAGATGTATATGAAGCGCCTGAGGATTTGCTGGTTTCTAATTCGTTTAACAAAGCTGATGAGGTCTTTTCTAATATGGCTACTATTAGTGTTAAGCTGCAGGAGCACAGTGCTAGATTCGCCATCATTAATAGCCGACGAAAAGCATTCCTGTCGATGCTGGAGGAATGTGATTTGATAGTCGAAAATTGTTTTTGCTTCACAAGTGTTAATGCACTTAACGTTCATTGCGACCTTAATTTGTTAAATGAAAATATGATCAACTTGAAGTCTGCTACTGACAAATTGTCTGCAATAACTCTTGATTTTGGATTGCCGAAAAGAGAGGCAGATTCCTTGTACACTAGAAGAGATGCTCTATTGACATCTGCAAGGTCTGCGCTGGCGTGTGTCGAAGCAATGGCTGAGAACATGTCCTCGCAGGAAGGCGCGATGACACGCTTTCTTACTGCTATGCTTAGTGAGTTTGATTGGATGAGGTCTGCGATGTCTCTTTTTTCTGTAAATCTTGTTGATGTTGACGAAGATTCGTTAATGCTTGAGACGTTGAGCCAGATTCAACATTTTCAGGCTTCAATTGTACAGCACGAAATTTCTATTGACGAGTTGACTAAGTCATGTAAAGTGTTGGTTTCCAATTTACCCCCCTTTTATGGCGATTCTCAACGAAAGGCGGTATTGGAACTTCAGGCACAGTTCTTGGATGTTAAGGCCGCCATGCAATCTCAGAAAAGTGCATTTGAGACTCACATGGCTGAGCATGAGAGCTTTTGTTGTGCGGTGGTGAATTCTGTAACTTGGCTGCGTGAAATGCACGGCTTAATGTTAGAGGAGAACCTTGGCGATATCACAGACGCGGTCACTGCATCTAAAGAGCTTGATAGGCATAGACAATTCTGTGACGAAGTTGAATCTCGTCATGCAGATTTCGTGGACCTTTTCAAAAGCAGCCAGTTCCTCACGTTAAGATTTTCGTCGAGTCACGATATTGTGTCACTTGAGAGCTGTTGGGCATGGCTAGCGGCAGAGTGGGATAGCTTGGTGCGTCAGGCAGACGAGATCGATGCCGCCCTTTCTGGAGTATGTCGCGTGGAACCTCGCAAGATTGTATTGGACAGGCCTTCATTGGACCAGGACGCAGCTTCTCAAAGTGTGTGTCTCGTTAAAAATTCATCTCGTTGCAAACCGGGTACGTACGTAAGTAGGGATATTGCTGTGAAAAGAGCGGCACAAACTGTGGCTGTAGACATGGGGAGTGGGGCTAGAGAATCTGTATTGGCTGAAGCTTCTGACAGGCTTGATCTATTTGAAGATCTTGGATCGACTGACTATACTCAGACGCAGCCTTCAGATGTTGATGCTCATGCTATCCCTTCATCCCTTAATTTCCGAAGTTATAGTGATAGTTCCTCGTCGCTAACGCCATCACATAATCTTGTCAAGAGGCGTAATATCAGTGAGACTCAGATAAACGATTTTAAGGAATCGCTTGCCTTAAGTTGTACAGAGAGTAAGCAGTCTGAGACGCGCATGAACGAACCATTTTTATCCTCTGACTTAGAAACGTTTTCTGAAAGTCCCGAAAGATCTAGTTTGGGAGCAAAGGAGTGGCAGGATCGATCAGTTTGTTCCAAGGTTAATGATGGTTTTGTTGACGTGCAGCCGTTCTTGAAAGATGTTGAGTCTGAACTAATTATTGTGTTGGATCGCAAGCGATGTTGGTTTGATGAGTGCAAATCGTTGTGTAGCTTTATTTTAGCTATAGAAGAGTTTATGCTTAGTATCGACGATAATGACACTGAATATATTTTCGAGATATATTGTAAAGCCGAAAGGAAGGTTGCTTTGTGCCAGCAGAAAATTTCTCACCTTGAAGAGGAGCGAATTGCTCTCGAAGCGACTCTTCTCGCTTCCGACCGGCTGGCTATGCGCGATTGTTTTGCTGTAGTGGAATCAACTTTCGCGCGTATGAAGTCGAAGATCGAGGGCGTTAAAACTGTTCTAGCTGCTGATTCACTTATTCGACAGATTTCTGTGCGACCTGAGGAAAATGCCTTGAATGATGAAAGAGATCTAGAAGCTATTTGTGATTCAATCTCAAAAGAGATTGGAAGCCTTAGAGCTTGTCGAGCTAAGCTTGTGGAACATCAGAGCAAGTTAAAACTTCTAGAAGCAGCATGTTTTCCATTGGTGGTGGCTGCAGTGCAGTTACAGTTGGCCTCCTGCCTTAGTGAAGTTGACGGTAATCTAAGTCTTCTTGAATCTAAGCGTGATCGTTTCCGTGCCGCGGTGCAGATATATAAGAACTACACTGACCGTGTTGAAGCTTATTTAGATGCTATTCTGAGTGCTGAAGATACCGTTGTTTGTGAACTATCTGACGCTTCCTGCTTGGAGGTCTGTGTAGTTATCTTAAATACTGCCGAAGACATGTTAAGTCAACAGGAGCGAGAGTTAGATAAATTAAGGAGCGCTATTCAATGCAACCTGGAGCAAGTTTCTGATAGGCAAAAGGCGAGCTTGCTTGGCATGCTTACCAGTGCTGTAAAAAGGACGGACAATTTCAGAAATTTATTATACACTAAATCCGAAAACGTGCGTATATTAATTGGCCAATTTAAGGAATTATGGGATGCTTTGGATGAAATTCGTCGGGAGCTTCTGGAGAAGGGGCAATTTGTTTCGGATTCATTGGTACCTCAAAGCTTCTATTACCCTCAGGATGCATTCGCCGATTTGGTACAGAAATTTGAGAGTATCCGAGATCTACTCCCTAGTGCTGATGCTAAAGAACTCGAATCTAAGTTTTCTGTTGTAAGTAAAGCAATTGCTACAAGAAATAAGGATGCTTCATGGTGCAAAGAAAGGGAAGCCATGCACGAACATGTGCAGAGCAGTAAAGGAGCTTTCATTGAACATTTTGAGACGGCGAAGGCAAGCACTGAACGTATCTGCGCGTTCATCAAGTCTCTGGAAAGCGCGAACACTAGTCAGCTTCTCGAGCAAATTTCGTTCCTGGAGAATGTTCATAGGCAGACAAGTGCGCTTGCAATTCACTTATCTGAAAATGATAATTTCTTCACTAACAGTGAGTTTGAAATAATTTGCCACGGTATTTCCTCCACATTAAAGTTACAGATTGAACTGAAATCCAAGCTAGCAGATCGTTTAGAGTGGTGTAAAGTTCCGAATGCTCACACCTGTGATCGAGTATCTTCTATTGAACCAGTGCAGTGCGCAATAGAGGAAACAGCCATGCAGCAGTTATGCCAACCTGCTGAAGGGAATTCTAGTATTGCAGTTTCCGATCAAAATATTGCTATTTCTTTCGATGGTTCTGTGCTAAGTCAATGTGAACCATCACCGTACCGTTTAGGAGATAATTCGTTAGGTGCTGAGGAAGGAAACACATGGATTTTTTCTGCAGTGGATGAGCTTTTGGCAGAACTTGTAGAGCAGGTTGCCATTGCGTGTGATTCTTTTGAGAAGTGGAAGTTGGAATCTGAGCTGAGAATTGACGAAGGATCATTTACTTATTTAGGCGTGACAATAGAGCGAGATCCGGAAATCACTGATTTATCTTTGCATGAAGTCTCAAACGAAATCGATATGATATTGGAATGCACTGACCACAAGGTAGCTCTTGATAAACTGCTTGAGATATTTGACAAAGTGACGCATACTTGGCTTTCTGGGGCGGAAACTCACAAAGCATCTCCGGAATATCTGGTGCTTAGCGACGTTTCGTCGCATTTAGAAGTGCAGATAAAATCAAGAGCACACGAACATCTGGTCTTGTGTAGAATCAATGAAGCCGTCGCTAGTATTCTAGTTAATACCAGCTCTTTACCCCTTGATGAGAAGCGCTCGTTTTTTATGGCTTCGTTTGCCCTGCAAGCATCGTCAATGCAGTTGATGAAGGCAGAGCTGGGCACAGGAAGCTGTTTAGAGGATCAGATATCCGAAAATGAGCAGACAGGACTCCTGTTGCAGAGATATCGAATAATCCAAAGACTGCTTGTTGAAAGCTATGAATCTTTTCAGTCTAATCTTTTGGACATAGAGGAAATGGAAGCTCGCACTTCTTTGAAAGATATTGAGTCAGAGACGTGTGCTTTGATTGAACTTATAAAAAATCAAGCGGAAGTTTTAAATGCTGCTCAAGATAAAAAGTTTGAGTTTGAGGAAGCGACTAATGTTTTTAGTTCACAGTTAAAGCAGTTGAAGCTGCGGATGTCAGACGTTGATTCAATCTCATCTATAGCAGGCATCAATGATGAGTTGAGCCACATTCAAGCTACTTTGGACTCGCTGATGACGAATTTGGAGAAGACGCGCTTAGATGATCTGAATTCTTTACCACTGCTCGATCAAATTCCTTTGGAGATCTCTTTTAATTCCGTGAAAACCGAGACTGAAAGACTCAAAAATTTATTAGACAGTTTGACGAAGGAATACTTAGAAGTATTTGTCTTTAAGACAGATGCCATGCAAACGTTGTCCATGGTAGCTGAGAAGTTACAACTGACTTCAGCATCGTTCACTAAAGTCGTTAGCCCTCACTTGACGCTAGTAGATAGTTGCGCTATGATGGAGGATGTTATTTCTCAACTTTCGGATGCTAAAACTGAGCTAAATCGTCTTGGAAGTCTAGATCTGGGTCGTATCCCCAAGGATGATATCGCGGAGGTGCACGTACGCTTAATTGACTTAATTGGCGAGCTTGATGTCCTTTTTGGGCGCGCGCAAGCTGAATACGCCCAAAAGCAAGAGTTACAGAATAAATTTTCGTGTCTGCTTGATGGTATGGACTTTTATTTAACAGAGCTTCATAATGGTGAAGCAGATGGTCATGCAAGGTACTCTGCTGAATTTCTCGGAAAGATTGAATCAATGTTGCCGTATTTATGCAGCAAGGATCAAAATTTGCTTTTAAGTAGGAAAGTAAAACTTGAGATGCTTGCCACAGGCAGTCGGGCGGAGCCGAGTAGCGCATTGCCCTTGCGCGGGGCACGTATTGAGCTAGTTGAGGACGCAGTCTCTCCTTGGTCAGACGTCCTGGGTCGATCTTATGCAGAAGCACCCAGTGCTCGTCCTTGCAGTCGCTTATGTGAATACCAAGCTCAGCTGAGTGATTGCCTTTCCAAGCTTGATGCACTGGAAGAAACTTCCTGTAATCCTGGATGTTTGTCCCTTGCTGAGAATATTTTGTTGATTGAGAAGTTACTGGTGGAACTGAGAGCGTTAGATGCGAGTGTCCTGGCAACTTTTAATAGCGGCAACATTCGCTCGCTTGTGCATTATAGCGAGGTACGTCAGTTTGAGCATCAGTTTGACATGTTCGCAGCCAGGTCCTGCGAACTGAACGGAATATTAGACAAACAGCTTGCTTATTTGAAGTACAAGGAGTCACAAAAAGCTTCGTTTATTGCCGATGTGGAAAAGTATCTAGCTACTTGCTGTAGTGATGCTGCTCTTGTAGAAGCTCGGGCAAGCCACGTGCTGGAGGATATGCGATTGCAAGCGTCATCGTTTTCATCGGTGTTGAGTAAGCACGAACGTTCATACATCGAAGAAATGTTATTGAAGTTAGACATTGCGCTAAAGAAGGCTTCAGATGTGTCACTGCTGGAAGCCGAACCAGCCCTCTCGCCAAGAAGTGAGAGTTTAGATCGTGTAAAGCAGTCTAACATTCGAGAATCTGTTACTGCGATTGAATGCTTTGATTATCCGAATATTGTACTTCCAATTTCTTCAAGCTTACGTTTGACTCCTAACCAGAGAGACCATAACTACTCCAGCCATATTTTTGATCTGCAATTCAAGTCAGGAAGTGAGATTGAAGAAACTGAGGATTTAGAGCATGTCTCATCTTTGTGTTCGACTAAGAGAGACATTTTGTCAGCGATGAGCGATTTGATACAAACTGTACATTGTTGCTTGGGCGCGAGCGTTGTTGAAGATTGCCGGAATTATTTGGTTTTTGACACTTCAGAAGAGTCTAAGTCATATCTTGAGATTCTGGAAGATATTCAGAACTGGTTTTCATCAAAGCAAATGCAAGACAAGATAGCAACGTTTCCAATGACCGATAAGTTGGAACTCATCAAGGCTGTGGATCATCTTCAGACACTCTTACACTCAGCCAGTTCCGAAGCTGCTGCAATCTGCACCGTGGATATGAGGTCTGAATCGCCACTTTTGTCGTACGCTTTACTGAACAAAGCCCTTTTGTGCTGGAAAGACCGTATTTTTCTGACGCCTCCGCTTCGAGAATTATTTTTAGAGAAGTCGCATTTTCGTGGTAGTGAAGATAATTTTGTTCTGTCTGACGTGCCACGCTGCCTCGGAAGCGTCGATGAAAGTCATGATTTAAACGCGAAGGGCACAGCGAGTCAAGTTGTAGGCCTATGCAATAATTTCGATATACCTTTGGTAAAAGCTCAGATGGAAACAGCTAAAGTGGAAGAGTCAGTCACCGCTGGGGGACGAAATCAATCGGAGAAGAAATTAGAAGGGGAGAGTGTAAATCTCGAAGCTGAGTCGTCTGTTGAAGCCTTCATGGAGCTTGCAGAAGCGCTTGTATTGGATTCACGCAGTTTAGATATCGAGGACGTCCAGGCTAGTTTATCTTCAGTTCCGAAAACAATCGATGCCAATTCATCACGCGAAGCTAAAATTTCGTCCTTCGAAGAGCTCAAACCAGCTCCTGTGGTAGCCGTGGATGAAGTTTTGGCTGTTCTTGACTCCATCGTGGACAATGTGTGTAATCTGGCTATTGCAGAGTTCAGTTCTTCGCTAGACTTGAACTTGCATGTTCAGGCATTTACGAGTGAGCCGGGTGAGTTTGACGTGCCATCACAGAGCGCGCATGAGAACGTCCGTCCTTTCGCTGAATCAGGCAATGGTAAGGCGCTCAATGTGCAGTCCTTACTTAGCGAATCGGTTGGCAATGGTCATTTCGCTTTATCTCATTACTGCTTGCACTATGAACTAATAAATGGATTTCTTACAGCCAACCTGGATTTTCCAGAACTGGCACATTGCTCGTCATTTGAAGAAATGGATGGCAAGATTCAAGTGGTGTTGCTTGAAGTCGCAAAATTACGGAAATTATTCAAGGCATCACCGACGGAACCCTCCTTGTCTCAAATACCAGAGCACGAAGCCGACCGACTAGCTGCTCTAGAATCTAGTTTTGACTCGAAAGCCCTTCAGCTGAGGGCCACATGCGCGTCGCTGTCAAATAGAATGGCTGAGTTGAAAGAGGAACGAGTTGCGTTTGCGAGACGGTGGTGTTCTTTTTTCCGATGGCTTCAGATTTCTCAAGCAGCCATTCAAGCGTATGACGAGTCATGGCATAGCTTGTTTAAGACTAGCTCTGGATTGGACGAACTTGCTGATGCTATAATATTGCAAGATAATGATTTTCAGGGAATCATGCAGTTTGGGCGTCGTCTGCAAAGCTTGTTGCCCCGCTCTGAGGCTGCAGATGTAGAGGAAGAGCTTATGCATTTACAGAGAGGATGGGAGCATATTCACCTGTCGCTCGAAAATGCAAGATGTTCTTTATTAGAGAATCTAGCAAAGCAGCGCGATTTCAAGCAGAAGCTGGATGCTTTTCATGGATTAGTAGCTGCTATTAAGACCAAGGCAGTGACCTGCTCTGCTGCAGAGTCTGTTGCGTTTGATGCCCAGGCAGACATTCGTATGCAAAAAGATAGTTTGCAAGAGTGTCTCGCCGAGCTTAAAGGCCATCTTGCTGCAATATCCAGTGCTTTGCCTATACAGGAAGTTAAAAAGTTAGAAGAAGCTTTGCAATATCTAGATGATGATATTGCAGTATGTTTGCGTCACGCCGCTCCTGTGCTAAAGGAAATTCCCTCCAGCTCTCGATATCTTCCTGACCTGGACAATGCGGAAGCGTTGAAAGTAATTGATCCTGAAACCGTGGGCGGTGATGCTTTGCGTGACGATGCTGTTCAGCATGGAGTCCTCTCGAAGAACCTAGTTGATTCATCTACTTGTGTGGAAGATAATGATTTCCTGGAAACCTTGACGACAGTTCATGAGAGATTTTCCGCAGATTTCGAGAAGGAGATTCCGACTCGCGAGAAAGCTGCGTCTAACATCTGCGGAGTCAACATGTTTCTGAAGGAAAAGGTTGATGGTATGGCTGCGAAGCTTGCTGAAGTGACTTCCTTATCTGAAGAGGATTCCTTAGCTGCGCTGTACGAGAAATTAAATGCCGTGGAAAGTTTGCGTGTGGCGATAGGGTCTTGCATGAATCTTGCTAACTTGTCGCCGTTCAGCAATTCAAACGGACAGCAGTTGTTAGATTTCGGGAAGACCTTGTTGAATAGCTGCGATGAAGCAGATGTAAAGATCACGGTGACGATCATGGTCATCACTGCTTGCAACAATCTCACTGCTGTGAAGCTTCAAGCGGATGCGAAAAAATGTTTTGCAGACCTCGACTCAACTCTTACTGAGCTGGATGTTAATATCGCCTCCTGCGCAAGCGTTCATGAAGAAGTGCGTTCAGTACGCTTGTGCTTGCTGCGACTTCAGTCCATGAAAAAAAGTGTCAGCTTCTTATTCGATGAGAGTCTCAGGCTTCTAGTGACTGGTCATGTTCCATCGAGGAATAAGAATACGAACTCTACATCATTGGATAGTGAAAATATGAAATTGCTCATTTCGTCCTTGCAAGAAAAAATTGCATTAGGGGAGATCGAGCTGCAGAACCGCTTGAAGGAGGCACACCACAAAGAGGAAGTTGTGGCTGAAATAAATTTTGCTATACCGATGCTACTTGAAAGAGTTGATCAAATAGAAGATGCGATGGGTAGTATTTGCTGTTCATCTACTATTAGCAACTTGAATGAGGACCTAAATTTTGAGAAAGCTAATCTTTCTGCTTCACGAGAGGACTACACCAATGTTTTGGAGCGAGCTTTGGTTGTTCATGTTAGTCAGGATGTTTCTGTTGAGCAGGGGCTTTCGTCAGTTCGTAAGAAGATTGATGAATTGCAAGAGAGCATGGAAATTCTGTCAGGTTTAATGATTCAGCTACAGTCTTCTATTGCATCGATTCGCTTGCTAGAGGAAGACAAACACTTTGTACTCAACTCGACTGCCGATGTTTCTTTTGATGCTCCCAATTCTATTCGAGCATGTTGGCTTGCGAAAAGGACTGTCGACGTACTTGCTGCATCAGAAGAAGTGTCTAAGAAGCATTGTGAGCTATTGTCAGTGCTCGACGGGTTCGAAGCCAGGCACAAGAGCTCCTTGATGAATCTTGTCGAAGTTAAAGCATCTTTTCAGGTTATTGCTAGGTGGCAGTGTGCCGCGGAAAAGCAAATTGGCGCTATTGAACAGGCAGAAGTTCAGCTGGAGGAGCCTTACTCAAAAAACTTGTCCTCAGATGGAGAACAGATTGTTGCGTATTCTGAAAGTCCTTCATGTACGGGTATTGTAGGTCATGAAGAATGCAACCAGAGTGGTCCTGTTTATGATGCCAGGTCGATTAGCAAAAACCCTGCCTCGTGCTGCAAGGCGTTGTGCGTGAAGTCTGAGGAGAGCCACCGAGACCGAGACGAGTCTGCTTTCCAAGTACGTCCAGATGAAGAGTTAATTGGTCGCCGTCAAAGTCCGGGTGGTCATTGCGAAACAGTAGTTCGATTGCAAGATATTGGAGCAGTAGATCAAGCAGGTTTACCCATCACACTATCCCAAAATTATTTTGCGGATGATGCTGGTGGGGAAATGAATAATATTGCCATTGGCGTAAGTTTTCATTTGGCATTACGTGCGTCGCTTCTTGGGCGCTATCATTTTTTATGTGATGGTGACATTGTTCATTACTGGCATGGGAAAATTTCTTTTATGAATTGTTGACTGGGAAATTATGCTGGTGTTATTGTTATTATTATTATTATTATTATTATTATTATTATTATTTTTATTATTATTTTTGTTATTATTATTATTGTTATTATTATTATTATTATTATTATTATTATTATTATTATTATTATTATTGTTATTATTATATTACAGGACCTAATTACTGTATTAGCGCATAAAAGGGGCCCCAAAAACGACCCAGAAAAATTTCAGACCTATCACGTTACAACCGATGCTTTCGAAAATTTATACCTCCATAATGCGCAATAAGATATACACAGTTGTTAAGGAAAACAACTATATTGAGAGCAATTACCAAAGGGCTTCTGGTCTGATATCTGTGGTACCATTTAGCATACGGAAACAATGTCTTTCATAATCAACAACGCTAGAAAGCAACAGCGAAGTTTAGTAGTAACTCTATTAAATTTGCGAAATGCGTTCGGTGAAGTTCACCATAGCCTGCTGAATATCCCTCCAAAAATTTGCGACCTCATTAACAGCTTGCAAAGAAACTACCAGGTTTCTATTGCTACGAGTACGTATGTAACCAAACCTACCGCCGTACAGCGTGGCGTTCTTCAAGGCGACAGTCTATCCTCTCTTTTGTTCATTCTGGTAGTGAGTAGTCTCATAAATGCTATCAAAGTAGAAGAAATCCCTTGTCTTGGCTATACCAGTTCGTGCTCTCTTATTAACAAACACAGGTGCCAGTTCGCCGACGATACTGCAATCACCACTGTCAATGAAGCAGGCAATCAATTGTTCTGCAACGTGTTTTGAACGTACGTGTTGACAAATGCGGTACCTTAAGTATCAAGAAGTGTGGATCGCGCGCTATACAATATCAACCCATCGTCCAAGTTTCGAATCAAAGAGTGCCAGCAATTGCCCATGGCGAAAGTTTTACGTATCTTGTAAAGCTATTCAACTTGACCATGAACTGTGACGCAGTGAAAGCTGAGCTAGTGTCCGATGTTACGCACTGCCAGGCCAAAATAGATCTAATGCCTATGAAGCCACTCCAAAAAATAAAGATTGTGATCATTATGTGTGTTCAAGGCTACTTTGGCGTTTTTCAATTTACGCTCTAACAAGCAACTGGGTGAAGCAAAACCTTGACAACTTAGTTGCCATAAACACTTGAAAATGGCTGCAAATTTCTATAAGCGGGAACATTACTCATCTTTCTTTTCCCATCAGCAAGTTAGGCCTCAATTTCATCTGTGTCACTGACTTGTATCGCGAATGCCAACTCTCAGTTCGGCGGATTGTGAAGACAGCAAGTAATGCTGAACAACACATTATTTACTCGCTGACGTCAAGTAAAGTTTCTACAGAAGATCAAATTGTGGATAGGGTTACCAGCACCATCATCAAAGAATCCTTGGTGAAGGCAGAGTCAAAAATAATTTTCAGAGAAAATTACATGCAAGAGAAAACGAATGCGTTTGGCAGGCTCAAAGAGCAAAGTGCAATAATCTCTCTTGTCCAAAAGGTCTCCACTAAAATGTCGCTCCAAAAACTGGCAACTTGTGGTCTCTCGGCTTCCAAGTAAGTTGGCTTGCTTTTGTTGAAAATACCTTATATTCACTCTTGCAAATTCATCGAACTTAAAGCGCTGGGGCCAATCTGATGGAAAACGCGAGCTCTGTGGGATCTTAAGACGCAACTTCACGTTTTTGTCAGTTTGCAAATATGCATTAGAGCGTTTTATGTGGCGAAATAACTCCGTACTCAACACTATTTTCCATGCCAGAACGAAAAAATTAAGCTGTATGCTGACCTGCCTGGTTCCGGTTTGCCACATCCATAGACACAGAGATATTCTCGTTCCTGGTATCGGATGTCATTGCAAGACAAAATTACGGTATTAGAATTAACGGTCCCGTTTAAAACCAATACGCAGATAGCTAGATCCTATAAAACTGATAGATATAAGAATCTGCGGTCCCAATTTGTAATGCGGACTTCCAAGTAATACCAGTAGAGGTCTCTACCCTGGGTTTCTTCACGGGTCAGGATAACAGATTCAAGCAGTTGCTGAAAGATCTTGCCTGGAACGTTGATCGAGTCATGAGCAGAACGTCGGATTTTGCTGTCCGGGCCAGTTTCTACATTTACTGTAGAAGAAACAAGTCCTGGACTGATCCCGAAATATTAGAGTTTGTCTGACAATCTGAGAAAAGCTATTGCAGGATCGACCTTTCGGAGCCGAAATGTCTTGCATATTTGTAATTTAGTTAGCGATCATAGTTTGTAAAAAATATAGTGATGCTTAAAAAAAAATTCTTATTTTATTATTCTTATATATATATATATAATATAAAATACGCTTAAGCGTTTACACTAAGAAAGTAAGCTTTTCAAGTTTGAAAAATTATTATTATTATTATTATTATTATTATTATTATTATTATTATTGTTATTATTATTGTTATTATTATTGAATTATTCCGCTGACCGGCACTGAGGACGGACGTGTCTGAGGTGCTCCGCGGAAAACATTAGTTTACATGAGCTTATTGAGGGCTAAGGTACTTAAATTCTAGCTTAAACAAGAGTTAAAGATGCCTGGAAAAGGATGGAGTAGTTTTATTAAAGTTGCATTGGTTATGCTGACTATCCTGGTCGAAAATACAAGTGAGTCAGAATGCCCGTACTGCGGCAGAAA
>QQSS02194057.1:0-12803 GCA_003687565.2 Craspedacusta sowerbii
CTATCTATCTATCTATCTATCTATCTTTCTATCTATCTATCTATCTATCTATCTATCTATCTATCTATCTATCTATCAATCTATCTATCTATAAGACTAAAATTTGCTAGTTAGATGACAACAGGACTCAACCGAAGCGGCGGTGCATTATTGGATGTCTGAACTAGTTGGGTTTTGCAAAAAGTTTCGAAAAGCGCATCACCATACCAAGATCATACTGATTTTTTGCATATTTGAGCTTGTTCTCCGTTGGCAAGAGCGGTAGCATACATCAAGCAGTAAGTGGTACTTAAACTGTCAAGACTACCTAACAATATTCAAATCCAAAGCTGGAATATGCCGGGGCTAGGTTGCTAGAAGATCATAATGTTGTTACTTGCATGATGCAGCAACCCTGTCACACAGACACACAGACACACCCACAGATACATACACACACATAAACACACTCAAAAACAGACACACACCCCACAGACACATACACAGAGACACATACACATGCACAGACAAGCACTCACAAATACAAACACCCCCACATGAATACCCACAAACATATATATATATATGTATAAAAGCAAAGTTTGGTGTTATTACTATTATTAGTATATTGTATATACTTTTATACATATATATAAAAGTGTTGCCTAAAGCACCGAATACCGTACAGAGAGGCTCATATCACACGAGGACACAAATTTTTGAAATTGGCCAAGTTGGCATTAAATTTGATCGTGTTGCTGACCTACAGAAGCTATCTGCAATGCGACATAACAGTACGCTGGGCTTTGAAACCTCTCTGTATCGCGCACTTTTCAGCACAGAAGCTCTAGGAATATTCGCATTTTGCAAAATTTCCAGCATCTGAAACGCCTGCCTGAATCCATGGTCACTCGCACCATTCGTTCCATGGCTTGCGTGGCTTTACATCCCCAAGCACGGCTAATAGGTCCCGCATTAATGTCTCAATAAAGTCTTGATTAGAAGGAAACAGATTAGAAGCGCTTAGGTGCGCATACCTCTAAATAGTCCTTTCGCTGCGTGTAATAAAGCTACAAGTGTTATACAATAAATGCAATATCACATCTGATAAAAACAAATCACGCAACATATAACGACATTTTAAAATGTTACGCGATCGTATGTGATGAGATATCACGTTACGTAACGCATGAGCGTGCGCGAACTTCTTGCGCGACAACGATACGAAGCGTACAGTACAAGGACGAATGCGACTTCCTATCTGCGCTCACAAGAAAAAAAAGCCAATTGAAATGACAGGTACGAAAAAGCATGTGTAGGAAAAGTGACAGGAACAGAGAAAAGTTACAGGGCAACAACGTCCACCTACCATGTGAATTGCGTGGTGCCTCTGATGCCATTCCTTCGCTTGCTGCTCAGCGTCTGCCTTCTTCGTCCACGCAGACACAAGAGCACGCTGCCAGTGCAAAATAAATAAGAAAGCGGGAATCTCCCAAGACAAGGTAACCCAGGCAACCGAGCAAACATGCAGACACTAACTCTACACAACAGCTCTTGAAAGCTAAAACCTTCTGACGTACCGGCAGAGTTACATAAGGGAAGCTATGAAACATTTTGATAATGCACCTGGGACTGCTAGACTCAAGCTATAGAATACGTATACACCTGAACGAATCGATATATGCTAAATGAATTGCTACAATCAAGTGCACACTCCAGCTTCATACCAAAAAAACGTGAGTGAAACATGCCTATTCAAAGGACAAAACGCGCAGCGCAGCGCTAGACTAGCAAATTAACAGAGTAGAGCTAATTCGCATCATTAATGCACATAAGAATCTATGTTTTCTCTTGTTCGCGCTGATTCTGGAGGCGCGGCCTACCTTGCTTTTTGTAGCTTACAACTGCCTATTCCGGCTTCCAACAAATGCCGAGGGTACAAATGTACCGTTTACTCCTCAATAAGTGCTACGTTGCGATTGGTAAGATATGACGTAATCTCGCCGCAGGTAGGCTTACAAGATGGCGAACGGTTTGCAGTTGTTGCTGATGGAGATAAACTTTCGCTCGCATGCTCTTTACATTTCTTTGTAAAGTCTAACTGTAACCCAAACCCTAACCCAAACCCAAGCCTTACAAAAATCCTAACCATAATCCCAAGCCTTAAACTAACCCTAACCCTTTCCCCAACAAGCTCGTCTCAACAAAATGAAATTTTCTATAAAATTTAAACAAAATTGTTCGAGGAACGTCAATTAACGTACCCTAGTGGGGAACCGCCATATCGAACTTCACGGCACGTCGCGAGAGCTCGAGCAATCGTAGATTGAGGAGTAAATGGTAGCATTGCAGTATGAATCACTGAGTGGCTAACAGTACCAAACATTGCACAACGAGCAAAAAGGGACTGGCAAATTTTCATCGTAACTGCAGGGCCATTTTTTACCCTGAAATCGCGGCACAAATGAAAAAATTAGCAGACATACTTTCTTGTTTCTTAACCACGCCCGCTTCCGAAAGCTTTTGCTCAACGCCAAAATTACTTCGCTTTTCTTAGCCGATGCTACGGCTACATCTGGCGAAGTTCTTTCAGCTACCGCCGGGCCAGCAGGATTGTCAGTTATTGATTTGCATACGTCAAGTGGAGCATCAAAAAATTCTTCCTCATCACTAACATTCTCCTCGTTATTACTGAACAGATCTCGACCACGCGACTTCAGCACAACATCGCATTCTTGCAGATGAAGCTCTCCAGCAAGACTCTTCAAAGCAAGGCGCTGTGTTTTCTCTTCTTCGTTGACGATTTCAAGTCTCACATCAATTAATTTCAACTGGCTACGGTAAAACTTCTGCTCAAGAACAGAAATCTGCGATTCGAGGTCAACTGTATCGTCCAAGGCACACACTCGCTCAGTAGTTTCGCGCAGTTTAGACTTCAACTTTTTCTTTTTCAAGAAGAGAAGTTGCAGTTTGATGTTGCTTTGATCTTTTTGCTTGGCTAAAAGGCGCTTGCAGGCTACAAGAAAAGCAAAAGGAGAAAAAAAAACAACCGAACGTCTTAAAAAGGCACTTGAACTACCAAAGGCCACTACAAATAGCGAAACCTAATTTACACCGAAACTTTGGCCACCGTTGCAGACATCACTAGTTTTAACATCCACATATGCGGAAGATTACAAGTAAGCATTTGAACAGGAATGCAAACCAAGAACAAAACCCCAAAAAAATAGCTTTTAACAAGTCTCTTTGCACGTGACGTAAGCAACGAAAAATGTAGTTATCAAATATACATCATTTCCTTAAAAAGGCTGTCAAATTTCATTATAGGTTTGTTTTCAATACCCACAAGCACCATAAGTATCAAATAGTACATATTTTATTACTATTATTTTTATTGTTATTTTTTACTATTATTTGAATATCATTATTATTATTACTATTATTATTATTATTATTATTATTATTATTATTATTATTATTATTATTGTTATTATTAATTATAAATTTTGCAATTATTATTATTGTAATTAATATTATTGATATTATTGTGTCGTACCAAAATGAAATATATGAAGTTTAAAAAATTATTTTATTAGTGCAACTGGAGCAAAATGATGCTAAGGGTGGACAAGTGCCATACCTTTGGCATTATGAAAGTCAATGGCTGCTCACAACAGCTAAAGCCAAAATTCTTCATCAACAAACAGCGCTTAAAGCCGGTGGAAATTAACAGCACTTTTACCTATTTGGGCAGGTCTTTTGACTTAAACATGTCTGGCGACAGCCACAAAACAAAACCAGCAGAAACATTTTCAAGTCTTCTCCAAAGCAATAAACAGTACATCCAGCAGAGATACTTTCTACCAGGTACCTGACTTGTGTTTGATCCAACGGAAACTTGGGTGAAACAATCCTTGGACAGCAAACTGCGTAGCTATCTACAACTATGGCTTGATATTGCAGTATCTGGCATCCTTGACAGAATCTGTTTCTAGTGGAAAATATCTTCCAACGCAGGTGGCCATCAATGGGCATGTAATTTCATTATCGCTACTTTGCGACTGGGTAAGAGGAGAGTGAACGGACCGTAGAGAAGCCAAGTATTCAGCCCGACTCCACAGGTAACAACGCGACAACAGATGACGTCATCATACCAATGTTTTTGAATGGCCACAATCCAAATTTTCAGCTGATTGAGCTAGTAGTGATTTGAATTCAATAATAATGATGGATGACTAACCATCACCTGGTATCGTAAAGGGCCATCGTAGAGGTCCGCAAATTATGCACGTCCACACACGGGCGAGGGGAGGGGACAGGGGGTCAGCGAAAAGTGGGACAATTTGAACAAGTGGACAGGGGCAAGAATTAGCAAAAAAATTAGTGGCCGTCTTTTATGGATAGCCCCTCATCACTTTCAGTTCGCTAACAACCTATCAACAAAGAGTATCCCCGTAGATTGTTGAGAACCTCGAAATAAAAACAGCCTGAAATTTGATAGCTTCATTAAGAAAATGATACATACTCCGGAAAGGTAGGTTAATTCTTGAATTGTATATAAGATGTGCATACTTTACCACTAATAATGACTACAAACGTGATGTTAAGCCTTTAACACCTTATCACAAGGCACTCAAGGTCATGACCTAAGCCAGCACACCATAATCGGCAATACAAGAGTACCAAAACGGGAGTGGTACCAAAAAAGAAGCAAGAAGAAATGAGACAACTACCACTGGACTCATCAAAGGCAGCATTTCCAAACTTGTTTTTATCTTCTTCCATTCTCATTATAACCTCTTGAAGCCTATCAAAGCTCTTCTGGAAATATGAGAGCTGAAGTTCAAGCAAATTATTTTCATTCTTTATCATCTGTTCATGCCACTTGATGCCTGCTTTATCCTCACTTAGGGCAAGTGGCTTACCATTGCCAGCTAAGTTTTGGTGGGCGATTTCCCTACAAAAAAATAGACCATTTCAACAATTTTAAGGTATGTCATAAAAATCGCAAAAGCTTACAAGTTTACCAGAAAAATATGTCTTGAGGTTTTCTCGCATCCTCTGCAAGAGTAACCAATCAACCACATACCCAAATCATGTTTACTCGTAGAGCAAATACATAATCACAGAGAAATTCACCATGCCGATACGACTTACCGCAACTCCAGAAACGGCTGACAGTCAAAATTAAACATGATGACTTCTGCAACATCTAGCTTTGAAAGGACCTCATCTTCAAGCTCATAGAGAGTTACAGTGTCAAGAATATTGATAGAACCCTGGCGTAGCTCAAGAACCTCCACTAAAGTTTACATAAAATAATAAATGTTAAAAAAGAACATTGCATAAAACTATATATCGACAAGAACCTTGGCATAAAAAAGCCTAACCACAAATTTACTGCAGCTCTTTCTATGACATTCAAATATTTGCAAACTTAGAACCTATCAAAATGAGGCTTTAAAGCTATCAAGGTCTAAACTGAAGAACAATCAAAGCAGGAGCTACCTGTCAAGGCTGTAGAATTCTAAGGAAGACAATTAAGCATTCTGGCATGCTTATCATTCATAGCAAAAAATATTATACATCGTACCAAGCATATCTTGAATCTCTGTTACATTATTGGAATACTCTTTTCTCTTTAAATCACCAATGTCTTCAAATAAACTTTCCAGAGGCGTAACAGACACATTGAAATACGTATCTAAGAAAATGTCTTCCCCAAGAATTGACTTCATAGTGGTCAGGTAATTACACAGCTGCTCATTTATCCCCAATGAGTTTCTATTGAGATAACCCCAAACACCTAAAAAAAAAATACAGAAAAGAAATCACTTCCAGAAGGAAAAACAAAAAAATCTGGATAAACTCGCAAGCCTAACTATTGATGCATAACATATCTTAGAAGCCCGGTTACAAGCACTTCATATGTGAACCTAGCATGCTGAAACTTAGAGCATTTTTCCACTGCATTCCCCAATGCTACATAAATTCAATTTCATCCAAAGTTCAGCATGGAGCAAGCGATAGAATTTCAACTATAAGGGCGCTTCGGCTTACCTTAGTCAAAAATACTTAATTTCTGCTATCACAAACAGTGACAGAGCCAGCACTATGAGTAGTCTATGGCAATACTCAGTTAATTGTAAAATTATCAAGGCCAAATGGCTGAAAAACAAATAAAAGTGAAACCACCTCAGACCTTTACTCTGAAAAGGCCAGTCAGGAAGATCAGATGCAATTTCCGGATACAGTAACTGTATTTGCTGATGAGCATTCTCAATTGTAGATAGTGTGAAGGTGCTTGAATAGGAGCTTCCCATGTTGCCGACTTCATTCTCCCTTGTCTTTGAAAAGTCTATTCCACACTTGATATTGCATTTCAAATCAATTGAACCACTTGCATTGTCATAAGAAACTGAAACATCATCTAACATACTAACAGACTCTGTGATATTGCTGGCTTTGGATTTCGGAAACACAGAAAAATCCTTCACAGCTACCCAATCATCTGTTATTACAGGACTGTGCATTTTAGGAGCTCCTGAAAAACAAAGCTTGTTTGGGCTACTGATTTTTCATATTGCTCATGCTTTTTCCTTTCAAAATTGAAACCGAAATTAAACATATCAGTACATACTTTTGCGGCATTCACTTAACCCTCAGATTTAACAAGGCTCCTAACTCGCTTTGCTATAACCTAGAGGGTTAAGAATTAAAAAACGCATCAGTAAAAAGGCAAGAACATAGCCCGAATATTGTGAGCATATAATAAAAATTCACATACTATGAGTGAGCAAGTCTATAACAAACTAAATATTGCTCATCGTTCGGCCAGTGATGTAGTTTTGCATAAAAGATGTGTTTGTGCGTCTGTGTGTGTGCGAGAGAGAGAGAGAGAGAGAGAGAGAGAGAGAGAGAGAGGGAGAGAGAGAGAGAGAGAGAAAAAGAGAGATCCATAACCAAAAAACAATTGCGTTTCTACCGGTGACGTAATGCACGTTATGCTTAGCTAAGCACGTTGGGCGTAGAGCAACGAGACTCGCCCCCTGCACCCTCCCCTTTCTTAAACGAAAATTGCTGGAAATTGCCGTTTCCGAAAATCTAGCTCACACAGCCGGACATCCCAGCATTTTGCCGATTTGATCTAACGAGCGCTTTTTTATAGTAACGGGACAGTTTTCAGGCAAAACTCAAGTATTAGCGGATTGTTAGATGGTAAAGAATAAGGCTCATAATTTTCGTGATATTTCGGTAGTTCCTTGGACCATCTTTAGACTGAACGAACAATAATACAAAAAAAAAAAACAAAAACAACAACAACAACCGAACAACAAAAACAAGCAGTGCGCACATCGCCAGAGTCACATCTTCGAAGTCGAGCTAAAACAGCCTCACTTAGTCGAATCTGATTGTCCGTTAAGTGAGTAGTCGAACTTATGGTGCGCGATCATCAAGCTCTCAATCTGCAGGCACCCCCATTTGGAGCGATACCTGCGCAGAGTTGTCAAGCAGGCGTGAAGATCGAAATTGATCGGCTATTGATAAGTAGCCAGGTGTTGACCGATTGAGCTCGACTGTTGCTTGTGTTCCTCGATGCGTTGATGCAGGTGGCGGGTTGTCATGCCAATATAGCCAGCGTCGCACTGGCCACATTGAAACTTATAAACAGCGTACTGTTATCCTTGGCTTTGCTTCCTTTGGTCTACAACTTTCGCCAATTTTTCTGCTGGTGAAGATTGGCTGAATTTGTACCCGCAATTTACATGCCAGATTATTTAGACGGTGCTTTAGGTTGCGCGCAATCTTTTCATCTTTATAAGGAATAATAACTCGCACGATCTCATTGGTGAAACTGTCATCCAAGTTACGTTGCGGTAATGCAATTTTCGACAAAGTCAAAAACGATTCGCTCAAACAAAGCTGACGGGTAGGCTAACTTCAGAAACGTTGTGCGCAAATGTTCAACTTCCTCGTTAAGGTTGAACCAATCGCTACACAAACGATACGCTATGTACAGCATTGACTTTATTAAACATTTCTTGTACCGAACATCCGCATGACTCTGTAAGTGCAGTAGGAGAACGGTGTCCGTCGGCTTATAAAAAACAGATGTAGATAGCACCCGTTTCGCCGTGTGTATCCATGCGCCACAGAATAAGATACCAACTAATGACGAAACTGTCAGCCAAGAAGCAAGAAGCTGCCAAAACTTCTCAGTCGCGCCTAGGTTTGCAAAAGCGTCTGATGATAAGGCTGAAACGTGGGCAAGTCAGCGTAAGTTTTTTAGCAGAATGTACTCAAAGAAGAACTTAATGACAAAATACAACGGCTGCACAAACTCAAGGACGAATTGGCGAGTTTGTTCCGCGAGGCACGCGAACGTTGGTCTACTTTTCGCTATCTTGCGTGTTTGAACACTATTAATAAACTACATCGGAAGAACTTTATTGAAACGTCTGAGAAGAACATCAAAAAATTCTCGCGACTGATTCAACTCAAGCTTGACATGGAAAGGCACATGATTAATCTGTCAAAATATCGGCTGACTTTTTCAAAAAAGTGGCCCTGTGCAGAGGCCTAAATTTTGCTCTGCGAACTAAAGTATCCAAACTGGACGTTCTTGCATCTTTCAAACATGGGTACTGGGACTTGGATAAACAACTTACACATGACAAGCGACCTGTAGCTTCTTCTTCGATGAAGTCGATTGCGCTCGCCTATGCTGATTATAGAGGAAGCAAGCCTCCACTTGCTTTGACTCGTGCCATCAATAGGCTACGAAACCGTACTGACATCGTGATTACAGAGCCAGAAAAGGGATCGGGTGTTGTCATCATGGATAAGAAAATTTATGTCAAGCTTCTCAAGGAGGCTTCAGTCTCCGACACAGTTAAGTTTGCAAGGGTTAGCGAAGAACGGCCAAAAACGCGAGGCCACCCACCCAAATTTTATCACCCCCTGCTAGAACGTGAGAAAAAAGAAACAGTCAAGAAAAGTTTGCCCAAACCAGTCGCAAAGCTTGTTTCTAGTAACGTTGCTCGTCTTGCACACCTTCGTCGCCTGCCAAAGACACACAAAAAAGATCTAGCCATGATACCTATACTTTCCGCAATTAGAGCATGCAACTTCAAATTGGCGGAGTGGCTATACAAGCTGTTGAAACCGCTGGCTTCAAATGAGCACGAAATAAGAGACATTCTTGATTTTGTTGAGAGCGAACTATCTGGAAAGGCTATGAGGCCAGGTGAAATACTAGTGTCGTACGATGTCGCGTCACTTTTCATGAATGTGCCAGTAGATGAGACGATAGAAATCCATGTTGAAAAAGCTTTTCAAGACTATTTGTTAAATAAAACTCATAAACTTAGCATCTCCCAAGCTGACTTGCGCAAGCTCCTTCAGTTAGCCGTAAAGGGCCAACTCTTTACATTTGATGGTGCTTTGCATGTGCAACGGGATGGAGTTAGTATGGGATCGCCACTTGGCCCAGTGATGGCACGTACAATCATGCGTCACTTGGAGGAGGAGCAGCGACGGTAAACGTCCCGAATTTTACAGACGCTTTGTCGATGACACCTTTACAATATTGCCTACCGAAATGGCGGCTGAGGATTTCCTTAGTGAGCTTAAAAGCCTTTGTTCGTCACTGTCGTTTACAGCAGAAGTGGAGCAGAACAATGGTATCTGATTCTGTGGCACGTGGATACACATGGCGAAACGGATACTATCTACATCTGTTTTTCTAAAACCGACGGACACCGGTCTCCTACTGCACTTACAGAGTCATGCGGATGTTCGGTATAAGAAATTTTTAATAAAGTCAATGCTGTACAGAGCGTATCGTTTGTGTAGCGATTGGTTCACCTTTAACGAGGAAGTTGAACATTTGCGCAGAACGTTTCTGAAGTTAGTCTACCCGTCAGCTTTGTTTGAGCGAATCGTTTTTGACTTCGTCGAAAATTGCATTACCCGCCAACGTAACTTGGATGACAGTTTCGCCAATGAGATCGTGCGATTAAATGATCTGGCATGTAAATTACGGGTACAAATTCAGCCAATCTTCACCAGCAGAAAAATTGGCGAAAGTTGTAGACCAAAGGAAGCAAAGCCAAGGATAACAGTACGCTGTTTATAAGTTTCAATGTGGCCAGTGCGACGCTGGCTATATTGGCATGACAACCCGCCACCTGCATCAACTCATCGAGGAACACACGCAACATCGAGCTCAATCGGTCAACACCTGGCTACTCATCAATAGCCGATCAATTTCGATCTTAACGCCTGCTTGACAACTCTGCGCAGGTGTCGCTCCAAATGGGAGTGCCTGTAGATTGAGAGCTTGATGATCGCGCACCATAAGTTTGACAACTTACTTAACGGACAATCAGACTCGATTAAGTTGAAGCTGTTTTAGCTCGACTTCGAAGATGTGACTTTGGCGATGTGTGCACTGCTTGTTTTTGTTGTTCTGTTTTTTGTATTATTGTTCGTTTAGTCTAAAGATGGTCCAAGAAAGGACCGAAGCGTCACGAAATATATTAGCTTTATTCTTTGCCTTGAAGATTTACCCATCGAGGGTCCTTATGTTAGATTATAGGACGCAGTATCCGTTAAATATAAGCACCCTGTCAGCCTGGCACGTATCGAGCTATTTAGCTCCTTGAGAGGCTCAAGCAACATCAGACGACTGGCCTCATTTGCTGTCACCGACGATCGATGGGTTGCGCATCCGGGGAAACTTCTGGCTTTTCAACAACAACAACAACAACAACAACAACAACAACAACAACAACAACAACAACGTCACCAAATACACCACCGACGCAAGGTAGGCTTTGAATCGACTGGCATCGTTCCAAGGAAAAGAATGCTCAAACGAAGTGGTCAGAAATGGCTAATCTGCTAGGACAAGCTGCTTTTTGTTATCTCCGGCCTCTTCTTATCACCTACATCGTTAAAAAGCCATGTCTTAGTACCGAGCTATATCAAGGGTTTCAAGGAATCATGGCTTTCACATAGCTGCTGGCACAAAAGCACGGTAACGTCCAGGTTGTCTACCGACTACAAGGTAACAGCTGCAGAATGCAAAATACAGAATCCTACTTTCCATTCACTCAACAGACCATGCACCCTTCTGGTGAAGATTTACCCTTGCCTCGACCTCAGAAAGAGATACGAATGTCTTTTTTACCTGATATAAAATCTAAGCTCTAACTAAAGTATATAAGAGTTCTATAACAAAATGCCATCCTGTGTGAGAACTTCCGATAATGTTTGGTACATATATGTTTTTTGCGCAATTCTGAAATTTGAAGCGCGAGTATGGAGCAGAATGCGATCAATGGAGAATCTGCATACCCAAGCACAGCCATTTCTACTGCCAGACTTGCAACAGGCTAACCAATAAACTCAAGTAATTACTACATCGTATCAACTAGGAAGTAGACAAAGGTGGTTCGTAAATTCGCGCTGCTGGTTGCAAATGGTACAGAGAGAGTACTCAGGCGCAGGAATACTTCACATTGATGAAATGTGCTGGTTCCCAATCAAAACTATATTATAGCCAATGCTCTACACTTTTCAGTGTCGAGGGGGGAATGGCGTAGGCATGTGCTGTGCATGAAGGGATACATGTTATTGATGATGCATGGTGCATGATATGACACATGCCTGAAACATTATATTTAGCTGAAGAGTATGACTATGCAGAAAATCTTGATAATCTAAACGATTCATGATATTTAGTGTTCTACACTTGGCGTAATAGCGAATGCAACAAATCCGGATGTTAGTGACCAGTTCCTCCATTCCCCCAATGCCAGATGCGTTGCGCCCTATGTGGGGCTCATCAGTGACGTGCATTGGAACCAAACCCGGGTCGCCGGAGCGGAAAGCAGAGCACTTACCACTGAACCAAGAGAACTGAGTTAACTGGTGAGAACCGTACGACATTTTGACTTGCTGTACATGCACCACGATGGCAGCACTTGCACTTTTGCTAATCTGATGAAATTTACGACATTCCCTAGCTATGCTAAATGTGGCAAAAAGAAGAGAATACCAGAGAAGGGTGCTATAAACGTGGAAATGAGAGGCATTTGCCACGACTCCCTTTCCACGAATTTATAGTTCCGTTCATTTATTTAATTGGAAATCTTGCCTTCCTCCGAAAGCCGTTCTTCGGAATTTTTAATGAATTATCACTGAGCAACATTAGAGTCTGGATACTCGACTAGCGCTCTGGTTAATCGATATCGCATTCGCAGCAAAATTGATACCTTAATGCCTTCGCCTGCTCAAATTGCCCCTGTCCTGAAGTGTCAACAAGCTGAGAAGCCAGCAACTGTCAGCCGATGTGACGCCGATCAAAACGGCAATAGAGTACCGTCTTGAAATGCCGTGCTATGCCTTGTACTGCGGCCCGCGCCAAGACTAAGATCCGAGATGGGGTTGCAGCGACGGTAGTAAAATTCTTGGTACGAGGTGTGTAAATGTACCCGTCTACCCCAGAGGACTAGTGTGGTGACGTCACATTAAACATGTGCGTTCACGTTTCGGCACGGCTGAGGATGACGATCTAGAAAAGGCGTCGACAGAAGAGGTAAATATGACGACAAGTGACTCCCCGCCGACGAAATGTCAGACGAAAATGGGCAATCAAAGCAATGGTGCGTCCAAAGGCAAGCGTGATCAAGGTCCGCCAGGTGAATTTACGAAAGGGTATCCGCGGCGACCCGAAATACTTGTCATGGAAACCCCTGGGTTCCATGAGGAAGCACCTGGGTACGAGATTCAAGGTGGCTGACTTCCTCGTGCTTCCT
>QQSS02194068.1:0-12803 GCA_003687565.2 Craspedacusta sowerbii
ATATATATATATATATATACCGAGTTGTATGATGTTACCACACTAGGCAGAGTGCTCAATGGTATGTACCAGAGCGAACAGACTGTAAAGATCAGATCTTAGTTTTCAATCTCTAGATTTCTAGAATTGTATATATATATATATATATAAAGCATATAAATATATAGCTCTTTTCTTCATCAACAAGTATATAGAATTAAAATTCAGATAGGAGACAAGGTGCACATCCATCGAGAAGAATGACATCTATTAGGCAAAGTCACTTCGCAATAATAATGTTATCTCCGCAATATAAACTTTATCTCCACAATGTGAACTTTATTACTCGAAGTCACTATTAAACAGAGGTTGAACTTGACAGAAATGCTGCCACGGTAAGCAAAATTGTAAGGCTACAAGTGAGGGAAAGACGTTGGCCTTACCTCGCTGCACTAGGAATGGATCGCTCTGAGCTTTTCCAAAGGCATTTTCCACGACCAGCACGCCTTGATAATGTGTACACTTCGTCAGTTTACTCTCTTCTGAAATTGAGACTTTGCACAAAATGGTGTGCTCTTCACCTCTATCCGCAGTCAGGCATGAATTAAAGTAATTCCATATTTCTGCTACTTTCTCTGTGGAACAGTTGTAGCCACGAATCGATACGCGGTGTGACGTATTCAAAGTGTTGTAAATGTATCGTTCCAGTGGGGTATAGGCTGATACAATTATAGTATGCTTTTCGTGTATGCTATATACAGTTTTAGGTGAAACAGGTGGATCTGAAAGAGAAACAGGTATAGAAATCAATTCTGTTAAAAAGCATCTTAGTCCGCGCTAGATCCCAAAAAGGTTCTCTCTAATAAGAGGTGTAAAGAATCTTCCCCAACCCAACCGAACTTGAAAAACTGAATCTATACTGAACCCAACACACGCTAAAACCCAAATAAACCCAATACAAAAAAGCATGTCATATCGACCAACCAAATTCAATCCAAGTCAAACTTTAAGTCAAAAAATAACCCCTATTTTTCATAACAGAAAATATGCTAGTCACTTTAAACTCAATATTCAGCTGGCTGTGATTAACTTTGTATAAAATCAACATTAGGTTGAAATGACTCAGGGAGCGGTAACTTTCTGTCACCAGTGACCCAGATTGTGCCCTTGTTGATCTCTTGACAATTCACCATTTAATTTCACATGCGTTTAATAACACTTTCAAGGGAATTGAGTTGAAAAAAGTGCTGTTACGTAACTGTTGATTTCATTGAATTATGTTATAGGGCTAGTATTACTAGTATGGGTAATTTTGAGAGGCGAAGTGGGTAACTTTAGATTTTCTTACAATTAAAAGAATTCACAAGAAAAAAAATTAAGGTAATGTATAACCTGCAAAATTCTTTCCTTACAACTGTAGAATACTGGGGTCCTTTGCAATCAAACCGCATGGATTTTTTTTATCGCTTAAGAAGCCACTTCCTTAAAACAACTGGACGGATTCTCGCTCTCTTCTGCTTTTTTTTGAGATTCCGTCATTACTAGATATAAAAGCTTGTCTTCATGGAAAGCTTGTCTTCCTCTAGCGAGTCAACATGATCAGGTGTACGACTGTATGTTCAAGTAACAAGTTGACTAATGCGTCATTGCGCTCTCATGGAAAAATCCTGGACAAAGAAGGCGACAAAGGTCAGCTTTGCGTAACCCAAATTTATAGGACCTCATATATATTATGAATGTTTTTATATCATTTGCTTAGTTCAACTCAACGGCATGGATTTGACCTTGAAGAAAATCTCGAGGTTTCAGTTTAAAATGCTAGCGTCGTTTTTGGCTTCATCATACATAAAAAATCACGGGGACGTTCAATCAACGTAATTATAAATGTAACAATGGCGTCAACTGTTATGGCATCCGCTGAAAGATTTATTATTGCAAATTTTTGGACGCCCAAAAAAAATCGCCTCTTCCAGAAAAATAGGAAATATGTTGTGTTACTTATATGAGACTTACTTCCCATGATCACTACACAAGCCTTGTTTTCAAGAACAGCCTGGTCTCCTTGCTTCAACGTACACACGTATTCCCTATGTGTTACACTAACATCGTGGTGCACCCTAAGCACGGTCTCTCCTTGCAGAACTTGGGAACTAACGCGGTTTAAGTATAGTTTCTCTCTGCGAATCAACTGACCAACAGCCAGCCACTCCAGTGTAAAATCCGACGGCTGCACGAATACTTCTTCAAGGCGGGTGAGTTCCACAGTTGCTGTGCATCGAAGCGATGTGTACTCGTTTCTTTGGAGGACGAATGCATGACCTTGTGGCATAACATCGATATCGCTTAGCAGACCTGGAACGCGACAAGCAATGAAACTGCTGGTACAAGAACAAAAACAAGAACGAGAACAAAAATATATACTCTCATTAAATGCCCGTAAAAGATGCTTCATACCACGTTGTTAAATCTCAACAAAGTCGGGGCATACAATATCTTATTCACGTTTACGGCAGAGAAACATGGCAGTGGTATTCCGTTCGGCATAGTGCTTGAGCACTTAAATGAGAAGGAGGGGCTTTTGCAGCTAAAGCTAATCTGTATGAGGATGCCACCTTTGCGATTCGTTCCTCGTTACTCAAGTAAAGACATTGATGTGTCTGAATTGGGTGCATGAATACCACCGCGGGACACAGGCGAGCGTCTCATAATCAGCTGATTCTTCAGCAATAGGTGAACGAAGGTGGTATCCTAGAAATGCAAGGCTCTCAAGTCTTGGAGATTTAAGCCTGGACAACCATAAAAGTCAGAAGTATGCTAGACTATAAGGGCCTTTGTAACACGAAGTTAAGAGAAATTAACGTAGGCAATCTCTGGTAGGCAAAAGTATTCCTACACTGTGACTCTACTGTAGGCTATGCTTTTCTGACATGGTTTTAACTGTTATAGAACTCAAAAATTTAGCATGCAGTTTTCCAAGTGTGGTTTAAATGCTCTAACTCTATACAAGCCATTCACTATTTAAAAACTCACATCAAGACTAGTGGAGCCATGCAACAAACATAAGCTTATGTATTTTTTAAAGATGACAGTTGTCAACTATCGTCATCACAAGTTTTATCATAAACGTAAGAGCGTAAGACTTAATTAAAAATGAGCAACTTTTATTATCCTCGGTTCTTATATTTACAAGCGAATTAGCTTTGCTGCCTTATTGAGCTCCGAAAGGAGTTTTGCTGAATCACTTCTGCACTGAAATGTCGGTAATTGTCCTGTTTCTTCTTCAAATCTAAGTAAATATTTCGTTTTTTTAGCGGACTACATGGGTCGATGTTATTTGCCAACGAATATACGCGGCGCCCACCTGAAAATACAGGCAGTCCTGAGAGAAAGATGGCGGCGAGCGTCACAGTTCGTTCAGCTATTCCACCAAGAGCGAGCACTTGAATCATTTTCAAGTTTCTGCCATGCACAATGCTTATCCGAAAGATTCTAAAAAGAGCAAAGGCAAGCTACCTCCGGATTGCTTCCGAAGCAAGTAGGATATGAATACATATAACTATAACAATAAATAGAAAACAAATAAAAAATAAATATTAAAATTAAGTATAAAATAAAACATACAGGCAATGAATATAAAAAAGATATCAATCCTCCAAAGGCAACTATACTGTTGTCAGATAACTTAAATGCGAAGAGTGCTAATAGCACCGCTTATAATCAAAAGGCTCAGCTAAGAGTTTTTGCTTGCATGATTCGAAGTGTCTGCCGGCAAAGTACAGATAATCGTGCATTTTTTTCTTACATTATTCATGCGCAAAGTGTAATCTCCAAAAATTCCAATCAAGTTCAATAGTATATATACATGTATATACTTTTTCCGCTCTTGAGGTTTGAGCCGTAAAGTAAGATATGAATCAAACAGTTAAAGAAAAATTAAATAAATACATAGCATACAAACTCAGAACAGCTAAGGAAGTGACCTATCTTGTTAGATTGGAAGGTTTCGAATTTTAAGAAGGGAAGAAGCTGCTCTAGCTATTTTACCGGTATTATCAAGCCGGCGATAAAGTAAAGAGAATTTGAAGACGATCACAAAATGCTAATTAATCTTAAAGATTCCTGCCTTGAGACCAAGATGGAATCCTACCAAGCAAATAAAATCTCTGCTTTTTATGTTCATAAGCGACAATGGCTTTATGGTTTCTACTATTCGAATAATTTAGAATAGCCATTTGAGAAGGAAATGTTTCGTTTCATGCCTCTGGAGACCTTAGGGTCAAAAGCAGGAGCCCATATAATATACTACCTGGTGTAGTGTAATTTCAACTCTATAGTTAAACATAGGTTTCACACTTGCGAAAGAACGCAAGATTCTCATTCGATGATTTTGATCTTGATTAAACCACATCTTGTGGTAGCAGGTAGAAGTCACTTTATCTCCAACGTGTTCTCATCTGCTGTCCTTCATATATATGCATCAGAGTCATATGCCCATAGTTCCCAAGACAAAGCTTCATATAGCCGTAAAGCCCATAATTTAATCAGCGAGAAGTCTTGCTTAAGACAGGAAGCAATTGTATGTGTGCATGCGTAACAGAAACAAAGCCAGGTTACCTACTTTTCCTTTCACCAAGGAAATAAAAGTTCCTCTCTATTTGCTTCCTCTATTTTTCCTCTACCATTACCATACCTATATTCCTCATTGCTAATCACTTTAAGAATTATGCCTAGTTTTTCGTGCAGAGGCGCCCAATCCTAAGCTCCGGTAGGAAGTGATACAGCCGATATGAGACACGCTTGAATACTATAAATGTTGAATGGCCTATACAAGTGCGTAAGACTTGTCAACATAAATTATTAAAGATTTGGCACCGTGTATCTGAACCTCGGGGAAAAAATCAGGCACAAAACGTCGTGCAATCCGAAAGCTGCAATCGCAGTATTAATAGTTAACGCATCGTAGGTATTTCGACTTCAGTCTTGAATGAATTGCAACACCAAACGGAACGCAATAAGGGACACAATCTCATTATTATTTTAATTTTTTTGCTGCTTAGTTTTACCTTTTTTTTCTGCTGCTAAGTACTTTTGTGTGAACGAAGTGACACTTATAATAGCAGCGTGTGAATTACAGGCTCCTTTGCCAAATGCTTCAATCACGTCTATGTAGAACATGAAGATATAGAAAAGCAAGCCCAAAATTTCGAGAGAGTGAGAGAGAGAGAGAGAGGATTATAGAGAGATTATATATTCCCTATACATGCACAAACGTGAAACACATAAACATGAAATATATACCGTCAAAAGTTGAAATACCGAGAAAAGGAATTATAAGATAAGTCAATAACCCTTGCAAAGAATTATTTTGTCACGCCACATTCGAGAATCTATCTGAGATGGAGACATCCTTATAGTCGGAGCTAATTAGATTGGGGCTTTTGTCGTACTCACAATTCATTCTAAGTCATTTTTTGAAAGGAGACCATGAATTGAACAATGTCAATAATCGCGTCAACAAATATTTACTTCAAAACATCTGGGTTAGTTTCTATATATAACACAACGATTTCCAATAAATGCTCTCTAACTCTTCCGAAAACTCATTCTCGAGTTTCATAGTTATTTCAATATGTCGTATTTCCTTAGATTTTCTTTCTTTTGAAATTGTAATTAGTTAGAACTGCAAACTGCGCAAAGTGATCACGAATTGAACATGTCAAATTTCCGCTAATTGCGTCGGATTCATCATTATTTGTATTCTATTATTTCTATCATTATTTATATTGAATTCACGCTACTTTTTACCTGTTTTTATAAAAGCCTTTAGGAAAGCTGTTTCCCACTCTTTTTTAGGAACGTGGTACAATCATATGTTATTGAAGTTGAGTCCTTTAATTTAATTACCCAAATTGCCAAGGAAAGTCAGACGATATCGCATCCCAAGGATGTCGAATAAAACATAATATTTATTCCAAAATATTCCTAACACGTCTCTTGTACGTTTTTCAAGGGCGTGCTCGAGCAACTTGAGCGCTTTAAAGTTTGACGTCAAATTAGTCCAGACGACAAATCTTTCCAGTTGCAGCGCATCAAGCATAGTTACCATTTCTTTGCCAGGTAAGACCGTACCAAGACGTCTGGCGAAGCCTTGAATGCCCGTGACACATCTTGATCATGACTTGATGACGGCACTTCACCGACATGGCCTACAAAAGATACGACCATCGCAGGATGGCCTTTCCTCAGAAGCTGTCTGGCAGGCAGCGCGACTCCAGACTCCAGGAAGACGTAGAGATCCTGCAGAAGATGTCTGATCACCGCAAGTCGATCGATCTTTATGGTGGATACCTCGGTCAAGGCAGGCGGAAACCTGGCCTGGCAAAGCAGTATGACATAGACGCATCAAGCCAGCAGAAGATGCAGATGCCTGCTCATTTTCCTGATGGAAGAGGAATTCGAAAAGGTAAGAGGAAGAAGCTAGGAGAAAACTGCTTTTTATAAAAATAAAAAAAATGCAAAAAAATTATTGATAAAAAAATATTATTTTTTTTTCAGTCAATATTTTATCACAGCAGCCAATACCGAAGCGCAATAATTTGCATGTCTAGATATCCAAGGCTGTAATTATAACGATGGAGCTCATAGAGATACATGAAACAGTATGCACCTAAAGTCCTGCTTGTATTTTGAGGAAGAGCCCTAGCTTCCAGTTTATTCTCTCTCAGTGCATGGTGGCTTGAACTCAGAACCAGTTATTGTTTTTGTTAAAGCGAATATATATATATATATATATATATATATATATATATATATGGTTTTAGACGGTAAGCTGCTCTCCCTAAATAGATAACAAAAGAGGTAATTCTGATCTCGTCTCTGCCCATCAAAAGTTCCTCCTTGGCAGCTAGGAAATGCTAAAGGAATAGTTCTCTTTCTTTTGCGAGGTATTCTGACCCAATGAAGAACACCACATACTCTTATAGACCCAATGACAAAAACACGATATAGTCTTATACCGCGGCAAGGTGGTGATGTAGCCCACTAACTTAACAAACATGAATACGTATTCATTTATCCCGCGAATTTCATTTTCAGGAAGTCCGCTAGTCAACTTTGCCTCCAACAGTTCGATATCAACAGTCAGGACTGGCTTCTCACAAGGCTCACGAAAACGAGCGCAGTCGGTTTTTCGACCTCTGCAACCACACGACGAACTCTCCGAGACGGCGTCGTTCGTTCTCGGTGCCGAAAGCAGCGAAAACGACTTAGAAGTCCTCGACTCTATAATGCTGCATTTGAACGAAATGAAGAAGCACAGAGAGAAACAGAAGATGGGAGAAGAATTTGAAGAAATCAAAGAGAGGATGAAGCAGGTTAGTGGAATGGATGAATGAATGGATGAATAAATAAATGAATGAATGAATGGATGGAATGAATCTATCATTTGGTGCCTTTTCCAGATTTCCAACGACTGCAAAGCATCGTAGACCTCGGTTCACAAATTCAGTAAAACATTCACATTTCATGTCTCAAGGGGATTGCTGAAGTCCCCGAATTGAAGTTGAAAATGCTCCTTCGTTCTGACGCCAAAAACGAGGAAGAGTAAAACCATTAAATTTTTGAATAAGTAATAAATTGACTACCGCATCTATTTTCGATCACTGCAGATATGGTTCGAGATAAGGAAAAACGTTATCCAAACTTAATACCGTACCTATAAGTTGGCGTCTAAATTATCGAGTTGGCTGTGCTGTTTCCAAGCACATGGTTTGAGTTGTTTCGTAAACGAAAATAATTCATCGTAGTCCTTCTCCTGAAATTTAGATGTAAAAGTGCGAAATTAAACCCCGGCACACATTTCTCTATTAAAGGTTGATTAACTTTGCGAAACCGCCTTATATAACTGCTTATGATAAATTTGGTTTGCTTTGTGGAAAAGCATTTTTCTTTTTTCCATTCTGAAATGCTTAGTATTTATTCGATGCGTTTTATTGGCTAGAAAAGAGCGATAGACCAACGTTATTTTCGTCTAGCATCGAATTTGCCCTTAGCCTCATTTGTTAACTATCGACACAAAATGATCTCTACCATAAAATGAACCCACTACAATGAGTCCTTGAAGTCTGTATTTTTCATTTTATTTTCTTATTATTCATTTGATGCTAGACATGTGGCTGAAAATAAAAATGAAGATTATCTACGAAACAAAAACAACAACAAAACACGGTCATGGAGGGTTGGGTTATCCTGAAAAAAGTAGAGAAAATGAACACAAGCAGTCGCATGGCAAGAGTAACATTATAGGTAGCAAAGTTTGGAAATTTTTGCTCATCTATTCTATCTGCCGACGTATCATAGGTATAAGCAATTAATTTTATTCATTCTTTCACACAAAAATATCAAATTCCAAAGCCAGTATACTTACTGAAATGTCAAAGTTTTTCTGGTATATTTAACTACTCCTTTTGTTCCTTCCTAATTTAGATACTTTGTCAGTTTGAAGAAATCGAAGATCCATTTGATGCTGCGGTACGTTCTCTAGATTTCGATTACGTTAAAATTTTCCTCGGAAAAATAATTCCAAATACAAATGCGTGCTAAAAGACTGATCCATGTTAGTTTGTGCTTTAGAGCATCGTAAATGACACATGGAAATTATGACATTAAATTTTATATGCAAGCGCTGCACTGATCATAGATATTTTAGGGGAGTTCATGTTTTGAGCCTGGTAAGTGCCTGGTATACGGCAGTGACCGATGGCGTTCTCTGGCGACATAGAAGCCAGATCTTTTGATTGCACTTAAACTGGTCAAATATCCGGCGCGATATCAAAATAATTTCAACGCGTATTGTCCTCATCTGAAACTGATAAGGGAACACCAAGCCTGGCTTCAATATCGGCGCCTGCAAGATGCTGGTATCAGGGCTGTCTTTATTCTTGTCGATACGGACAGAACGCCATTTCGTATCTGGTTCTCGCTAGCTACGTCATTCCTATGGTTTCTGTAGTTGACTTTCGAATTTTCCTTCTTAGTTCCTTACTTTTCTTTGGCTACACAGCCTCCTCTTTTCCTATTTTCGTTACAAAACGCAATAAATCACAATTGCAACAGGACTCTTCCCTTTTCGTATAGCGCCTTCAAGCACCTACTCAGTATGAACCTGAGCCGGATCATGAGAAATCTGCAGTAAGTACAAGAATCTTACTAACAAACACACACGCACACACACACACACTCACGTACACGCAATCACTCACTCATTCACTCACTCACTTACTCACTCGCACACATAGAAACACACAATCACACACTTATATATATATATATATATATATATATTTATATATATACATATATATAAATATATTTATATATATATATATACATATATGTATATACATACATATAAAAAGAAGTATAAACAATAAGGCAACGAATAGGTACACACATAAGTACCAAATATCACATTACATTGCTATCACACGTCACACGAGTTAGAACTGATTATACTTTTTCAAGGAGAACAAGATAGTTGCTTAGATGCACATTATTCGTCGATCTGATCTCTTGAAACTCCATTTCCAAGGGATGACAAACGATGCCAGAAATGCTTGCTATGAAGTTTTCGCTTTTTTCTTGCAGATACAAGAAGGCATAGAGGAAATCTTAAGAATGTATGCCGGTGTTTGCCAGGAACGAGAAGAGGTATTATAGCGTATTTTTGCCACGTCTGAACTTCTTAACCACAGACATAGGGAAAGGCTAACTTAATTTCAAAATCTCATACTTTAGATTGAGTTGTGATTTGCAAGATCAAAATGAGATTTAGTATAGACTTCAGAACTGGGTTTTTATCAGCTTTTTACCTCCGTATTATGAGTTCTAGGCTGGCTGACTTTGGTCCTCGAAAGCTAAGATGACCTGAACAGACCATGGTTGATTCAGAAATTCCGACTACATTCACCTCTCATGTCTTTTACCCTAGAATTCCAACTACACCTCAAATCTTAATGAGCTGGCTCTTTTGAACTACCCCATTGTGGACAATTTGACATGAAACATAGTAATCACCTTTACTTTTAAATAAAGAATCATTATCTTACTGGAACAAACCAACAGGCATGCTTTGATACACAGAGTTAGGACTATTTCGAACATAATTTGGGGGAAAGGAATTTCATTTTAATGCAGAGCTCGCAGAAGGCCGGGGGAAAAATGTGCAAGCCCCATCATGCTAAGGAATTTTTAGGTCTTGGTATTTTGCTTGCTTTGTTTTATTACAATCTATTTTATCTCTATTAAAGCATCGCATACCCTAGCAACAACAGCAACAACAACAGCAACAACAATTTATTTTCCCATTAATTACATCGTGCCTAAAAGATGTTTTAGCTCTAACATAAGTCTTTCATAAATTCTCCCTAGCCTATAATACCCTAACTTTCTATGTTCAATTGTATTATGGGGGGGGGGGGGGGGGCGGGAGACGGGGATAAGAATTGAATTAGGCAAGCTCATAGAGATAATCTTACTAAACTAGAGGACTCACGGTTTATGATTGGGGCAATCGAGACTGGTGCCCATCGCAATATGAAGACCTGTTGGCGCTGCATGGAAGCTTTCATAATAATTTCAGGTTTTTGGTTGCTCACTAGCCAGATAATCTACTTAGTTTCGTATCACCTACCTCAATTCTAAGAAACGCAGATGGGCAAGCGAGCTTCTTGGAGGTGGATGGCCCACACGCCCCTCCGTAGTGCAAACTCTTAGAACACTCTTGCTTGTTGAGATGCAGGGTTTTGGTGGGTAATTAATCGAGCCAATCGTCGTCCTTAGTTCTACACTTTGTTCAATTTGTTTCGTCAGTTGATCATTAGTTTGTTTATGATATAGCATTGCGAATCTTTAAAATTCGTTACCTAATTGACATTCAATCGGCCCATGGCCTGCCTATCGCAGTTTTAAAATCCCTTTCGCAAAACTACCTGATTTGTATTTCTTCCGCTACCCATGTAGTAACCGAGTCAGAAAAAATAAAGATGTGAAGTGATGTTTACTTTTTTCCAGGTTCTTAACGAAGCCTTTGAGGTAAGTTTTTTTACTTACGCCAATTTTCCATTCATTTTATAATGTATGTTCATAGAAACTTATAGAGTTGAAAACTCGCTAAGAAATGGGAGTAACTCATTGGAAAAGAAAATGTATTCACTTCTACATATCTTAGAAATGTACTTACTTACACGCAAAGAGATTTTCACTAGTAACATGGTCTACAAATTTTTAATTTGCATTAAATGAATTTCTATATTAACTTGCGCATTTGTAAAGCGCTTTCAACATTGTTTTGCTATTGCCCACGTTTTAGTTACAAGTGGAAGCGTTCCTCCTACCTTAGGATCAACAGCTGCTTTTGAGGGTGTCCCCTTCTGTTGTGGCTTATAAACAATAGGCAATATAAGCAATTTTGGCTAGCACTTACATTCGTTTAAAATTCTTGCTCTGCAATGCGTCTTTTTTGGAAGGATTCTTTCCAGCGAGGTATTTCCCCAGCAAACTTTGTGCCCTAAAGACCCCACACTCGTGCTTGATTTTAGCGTGACTTGATCTTTTTCCAACAATTTTTTAGGCAAGGCACCTTACCGTTGGTGGCATCAGGCTTTTGAATCCAATCAGTAAGCATTTGCCCCCAAGCCTGCCTACGTAGCGCACACCGACAAGCTAACTTAAGGTCTTCATGTTGAAGTTCGGAAGAAGTATCGAAATAGTTATGAAAAGGAAGCCGTCTTTATATTGATGTGAAAATTGTGCGATGAGCCCCGACAGAATACTCCGCCATTATGCACATATAACATCATCACATGTGGCTGATTTTTCCAACACATATCAGCCGAATATTTTAATTTGCCAATTCCTCCATATCCCCAACTTTAAACAAAGTTCCTCTTATCCGGGCTATTGTGATTTGCCGGGAAAAGAACCCTACTATCTGAGGGGGAAGACAAGACACCTTTCAAATGAGCTAGAATGTTGTATGAAGTTGCGAAAAACGGCATGAATTATGCTTTGCTAGCTAGCAAATGCTGAATTATGTGTACATTACTGTACGTTTGGTGTTGCAAATAAGTACCGAATATTACACAGACTGGATTTCACACCAGCTGAAACAGAAGCATGTTCACAGAACTGTGCAGCTGCCGTTGGCCACGAGCTCCGGTTACCACGCAAACTTGTTCAAATCACATGAGCACATACCTACACCTGACTTCAGCCGATCATAGAAATTCAAACGGACACAAAATAATTCTTCCTGCCGATAGCTTGTGATTAGAGCACTGCTCTGCTCAGCATGCGCTAGTGTCTGCGTCTTGAAACTCATTCTCATTTGCAAGCAGAAGTTTCGAAAAATTTCAAGAAATTTCGAGAAATTTCTTGTTTCTTATGAAACGAGACCGATCTTCTCCTCGTCTCGAAACTTCTCGTTTGTTTCGAGACGGTCCTTCGTTTCGTCTAGAAACGTCTCGAAACTCAAAAAGTTACGAGACGCAGACACTTAGCATGTACTGCTCAGGTCTAGAACAATTCCCACCAAGTTCGGAATAATTTTGAACTAATTATAATGTTGATAGTAAGGCTCGCTTTACTCAAGAATAATTTCCGTTGCAGTCACTGGATCCTATCGAGCTCGACGAAGCTTTACATGGACGAAAGGTTTGAGCTTTGGTTCGCTAAAAATTTATTACGTAGCGTCATCATCATCATCATCATCATCATCATCATCATCATCATCATCATCATCATCATCATCATCATCATCATCATCA
>QQSS02194079.1:0-26221 GCA_003687565.2 Craspedacusta sowerbii
ATATGTATATATATATGTATATATATATGTGTATGTGTGTGTGTGTGCATACATTTATATGCTAGACATTGTGAGGTATACAACCTTCTAACAGACCTAACGTCACAGGATCCCTAGTGACTACCTACTTGTCACAGCAAATGTTGCGGTGCTGTTTGTTACCAGGATCCCAACGCTGCTATTAGCAGAGAAAGTCAAAGCCACATCGCTTGCTGTTCCTACCAATGACCCTGGAAAAGTTCCAACACCACGTTGCAAGCGGAATGTGCTATCGACTGATAGTTGACCAGAGCCAACAACCGATGCAGTAACCATCTGAAAAATCATTGAGCACCAGTAACTCAATAAACAGTTGAGAATACTTTAACTGACGCCTAAAGCCAATGACCAAGATGAACTACAAGCTCGTAATTACTCAGCGAGATTGCTATAACAGATATATGCTGTAGCTCATGCAGAATGACAACATGCACCCATGAGCTCCCGAAACCAAGAAAATGCAAAATAATTTTTGAAAGAGCAGCGTAAAAATATGAAATAACAAGGTAGTGGGCCGCTTTAACAAAACTACTGTTGACACAATATACGGAGAACGCGCATCAACCAAGCACAATACCAGTTGAGAATCTGGTCCTGATGTCACTCGGTAGCCGTTCACATCGATCAGCTCCACTTGAATAGGATGATCGATCTGACGATTCGCCATCTGAGGGCTCTTCATCACGTGACCAGGAACAATACGCAATAGCAGGGGTGTTTGAGCTGTTATGCGAAAGCAACAGAGTTTCTGCTCCTTATTAGCTCATATTAGGGGTAAACAACCCCAATGGTACTTAAAAGAGCATAGAAATCTCAACAGTCCTGAGGTCTCGACAAACGTGAGTCCATTAATTTTAGGTTAAGGTAAGGTAAGTAAAAACAACTGTGCTGAGCAAACAAATCGATGTAATAAAATATACATATAATCAAATCACGGAACTGCGCTTAATTAAACAGCCGCAACTAGTAAGTCTGTACGAGAGAACATGCTGGCAAGACATTTTCAATTCGTCCCTCCAAAAGCAAAGTACGCTAACAAAGCCACAGCAAAAGCCAGGAACGCCAATAAACGCTCACAAACTAACATCACATAACACAAAATCTCCTTGCGCACGGCTCAAAAGCGTTTGAGCAAGACTAGGGAGTGAAAAACTAAAGCTACTCACCTACAACTGTAATATTAGCAATCAAAATACATGGAAAGTAGTTGGGATCATAATTGCGAAAGATGTATCGAACCATAGTTGAGTTACTTTCCAAATCCATCTGGAAACCATCAAAAAAATATGGATCAAGATATTCTAATAACACCTTATGAAAAGCCAACTCTGAGTATCTTCGGTAAGGGCGGTAATTCTTCCTAACTGTTGCGTTTAAGTACACCAGAGGGTGAATGTCCTCTATTCGAGCGGTAATTGTCGCCTAGAAAAAGATGCAGAAATCCGCAGCATACTGGAGCACAGGATATAGCAAACGCAACTTGAAGCTAACACAACAAAACGCCATGCGATAAACTTCCTATCAAGAACAAAGAAAACTTGCCACATGGTGGTGGCATTTAAGAAAGCAATAATTATTCTGCCATCTATATTTATCTGGACGGGGCATATTTCAGCATGCTACAGAATGGACATCACGCACGTTAGCGAGCAATCGATGAAGAAAGGAACGTAATGATACCGAAGAAGTTTTAAAGAAGGTAAAACAGGAAAAGATAGTAAATCTTTCAATTAGCTTGCAAAATGAGAAGTAACGGCAACTATCCGAACGCGACACGGAATCAAAGACTTTGTACTGCAATAGCTTTTTATTGCTAGACAGCAAAAAAAAGAAGATTTGAAGAAGCTACCATACATCAGTCTCATACCCAGTCCTGAAAAAAACACAATATCTTGCTGGTACGTATAACGTATATAACACAGCAAGTGATAAGTTTAATAGAAAGCAGAATTGAGACAGCTCTACCTCTGAGCAGAGGGTAACGTTAATAATAATATCAGAGATTTCAAACACTCAGACCTGGAGTTAAGACATGAATATCAATTTTTCATTGTAGTACCTTTCCAGCAGTAGTGTTTTCAAATATTATCCGATCATTGGTGCCTGATGAGACCACCACCTTGTCCCCGGCCAAGACAGCATCAGTAGAATGCAGCCAAAGATCTTCCCCTTTCGTTCGCCACCACCATTTATGGAATCTACTCACCGAAAACATAACATTGGCCTTTGACATGTAACCTGATGTAACGGTTTCGTTTTTATCGTTTACAATTTTGACCTTGACTTCAAACGGATTGTTTGCTACCACATCGACAGGCACTGGCTCGTCCAATTCAATTTCGACAGGCCGCTTTGAAGCAGCTGTGTAAAAAAAAAACGACATAGTAGTTAAACACAAAGACACTAATAAAAACGAAACTCCTTATCTGTTAGATGCAAACTTCTAAGAGTGTGCAACTTTGGACGAGTTGAAAGACGTGTCGTTCACAAGATTTTAATACGATCCAAGATCGCTAGATCCAAGCTACTTGCTGAGCCATAGAAGCAAACACTCATGCAATTACAGACACCCCTCTACCGGCCTTTCAATACCTACAGAATCGGGATCCCCTAAAGCTTAGGCTTGAGCTTGTGGCAAAAAATTCCAGAAGAGAAATGCCAAAATTGAACATAAATTACCTGTTTTTCCAAAATATTGAACACAAGAGCGATTGTACTCTTCACCTCAAACAATTTGAGTACAATAGTTTCTTTATCGAAAGATATGGCAAAAAAACTACCAATTATCAGAGAAAATCTATAAGAAAATTGTTGGTTATTATTCGATGCTTCCCTAAAATTTGCACAAGCCTCTCAAGCACTGTTTCCTGTGAATCAAGAACAACAAACTATCACAGTACACCAAATGAAGCAGGAGTGGTTGCTATTGGTAGCAACTAATGAGGTAGAAACATTTTTGCCGGCATTTGTCGGTCAGTGAAAATCTAATTCGCCCAACGCCAAACACTCTAACGGCTGTGCAAAAATTTAATTCTTGATTGCAATCGTAAGGCTACAAATGGCTTGATGTAAAATAATGAAAACACTTAGTTATATCGTCCCCGTAATGGACAGAATGATCCGCCATACGCAATGGAAGAAACAGAAAATTTTGAAACTCCTCGACGAAAAAAAAAAAACAGTGCATATGAAGTGCACTTCAGAGCGGATCTTCGGCACTCACGAACCATTAGGTTAAAAATGAATAATGCAAAAAAACTTTTAAAAAAAATTTCGCAGTATTGCCAATTCACTCCTTCGTTAAAGGCACCATGGCTTTCCATTTCGAAAAATGCCTTATAGTCTCCCCTAGAAACCTTCACTCATAGATGTCGAGGTCCAGTCATTCCAATCGCAATATAACTGACTCGAATATTGACAGTTGAGCGTAACAGCCAGGAGAAATTTCCGTGAACATGCCGTTTTGATTGTGATTCTGAGATTAGTCTTTTTTGGTGCTTACTGCAAAACAACTTTAACCTTAAGCTTTAATGTAAATCGACGCAGTCAAAAGGAGGTTCGACGGGAAGCTGACTAGACAAACTAGTCGAAACGAGTGCTAAAAAAGTACCAATTTTTACGATTGAATCAGACAGACGACAAAAATTTCCTAAGAAGCGGACTAGTCCGTCCTGCTTATGACAATAAGATGTTTATGCGCAATCCCTTTATTTTCTTTTTTAGAAGTACAAATAAACAGTCGTGTCTGGAAATATGTTTAGTTATTTGATCAACAGCATTGGGACAGACATGAGAGACATTAACTAAATGGATCATGCAGAACTTCATCAGTTTTTAATCGGAAGGGTAAACTGTCTAAAGCTATGTGCTTGCAGCACATAAGCTAAAATCTGTATAAGCTTACAACTGAATATTAAACCCAGCTGAAAAAAACGTTGAACAGCTATCAACTATCAATAAGCACTGCGCTACCCAAAAAATCTTGATCTGCTCGTCATGCCTTTGCCAGAAGTGAAAAAATTAAACAGAGTCGTGCACTGCCCCAGAAAGAATTCGCACCAAATGCCATTCGTAGTATTTGAGGCAACACAAATTTTAAACAGCCGATACTTTCGCGCATCATCAACAAACTGAATATAAACTGGAGGCTTACCAGTGACAATGAACGGTGGAGTGTCCAAGATGAGAGGCTCACTTTCATTAACCGGGACGTAGCTGAACCGAATAAAGTGAGGATCGTTGGCAAAGTCGTCTCCCAGAAAGTTTATATTCCGTAGGAACATTTCTCCTCTATACATGGTAAAGAAACCCTTGTCCAAAGTATAGTTGGCTGTCTGGTTGAAACACCAGTTCTGAACACCAGGGTTCTGAACATTCCTATGAAAGGCATTAATATCATAATTGATATCTTTGCCATAAATAAATTACTTCTTGTAAAAACATGTGCCCAGACAATCTGGCTAAAAAGGCTTGCCATTTTTAAAGTAAAGGTTTCATAGCGTCAATGGCTACAATTAACTCAATTATGTGACATCGATTATTCCGACAGGCTACAGAATTTTTAAATTCTCATAGACCACGCTTGCAATCGTGCTAGGTAAGCTTGATTCCGCACACAAAATACACATGTGCGAATTAGAGCAGGGAATAAATCGACAAGATATCGGCATCGAAATGCAAAATAAGGACTGGAAATTAAGGGACATACTTTCCATACCGCAATGAGACATACCATGATTTGCGACAAACGTTGCTACAAGCTAAAGCTAACCCAAGAGCATGGGTCTTTGGCATGCTTGTACTAGTGTAGAAAAGATCAAATCCGCAGGTGCATGCAATGTGCCGAGTAGGTGCGCATAAAATTTAGTGGTATGAAAGTCAACAGAAGCAGCGATGGTGGAAATAGCGCGAACAGCTTGGAAAAATGGAAAACGACCTTGAAAGAAAGGAGCAATATATCAAGAACTCTGGCAAGGGCCACAAATCGCTCCTGTAATTAGTAAGTAAGAGTTTGGGGATCTTCCTATAGCTCGAGCGACAAACAAAGAATCTGCATGGAAGAAATCTAGGAAGGCCAGACCCAAACGGGCAACAAATAACGGCACACACGCTGTAAATGGTCCAATATTTTCAGGCCGTGTGCAAATGCATACTCGATGGAAGTGCAGCTGTACAGAACTGGGGCAGCACGTAAACAAGCTGGTCAGAAGAGGGCAGTAAGCAGCACTATTATGAATGCGTGCTATCAAGCGTAATACGCAAGACAGAATTTGAGAAGACAATTATGAGTACAAAACATGGAAAGAATCATAAGAAGAAATAGCTTGCTAGGGCACGTTAATACTTTCCAATGGAGAGATAGTGATCCAGCTAAACAAGGTCGGAGATAAATGGCCTCAGGTAGTGCATCATAAAACGACATGAATAGGTCTGAAGGAGCAGAGGTAGCAAAGCACGTGGCTGGAGAAACTCAAGGGACCTGGGGTTAAGGGGGGAATAACGCAAAGATCATAATAGCAGCTGGAGCTATCTGGCATGAGGTTCACGAACATGCTACGTAACATGAACAGCTAAGAAAAACTCATCATAATACCGCATATTAATGCATTCATTTTGAAAATTTAAGTGCGAAAATAAATGCAGAGGAAACAATTATAATTTTAAAACAGCTTGGTATACTACCTTATATTGGGGTTGAACTGCCTATAGATCGCATCCAAATTGCAAAATGAGCCACTCCATGTATCCTCAGTTGCCAGACCATCCTCCACCTTCTTTGAAATAAGCTGTATTGTAAGATTTGCAGAACTATTTGGTCCTTCTTCAATAAGGGCACCAGAGGTAGAGTTCACCAGCCATACGGAAAGCTAGTAGAAAACACAATTAAAAACATTCAGAACCAGAACCATGTCTGATAAGATATTGAAAGTAATCTCCAATTTGGACAATAATTTCTACTAAAATTAAAAAAAAAAGCGTTTGCCAACGTATTTTAATTGGCCCAAGGAATATAGCAAATATCTTAGCAAGGACCCATTGTTTGTAGGAAAACCTAAAATCGCTGCCCACTTGTGCATTTTGTCTCATGGGTGATCATAGAAAAGGTATATTATGCATTACATGCGTATGCATTTTTTAATATTTAAGGTTTCCTGTAACATATATGGATCAAAGTTTGCTTTCTTACATATTACCGATGCATGAATTAGGAGTTGCATTCTTAGAGAAAAGTAAAAATGGTTAGTTTTAATTGAAGCACGCTTTCTCGAAATCTGTGGCTTTAAAAGAGCTAACAACCTCAAGGCAAAATAACATACTATATTTGGCCACAATTCTCCAACTGGCATAAACCAAGGGTTTTCATCCTCTGGTATGCTCATGACAGAACTGGGCATTCGCCATTCTTTATGAAATTCCAGACGGAATTGGCTGACGGTACTGATACAAGGGAATTCTAAAATGAAGAAAGAAGCCATCCAGTCTTGTTGTCAGCAGCATTCAATGCATACTGACTTAACTATAATAAATTGTTGCCTTGGCAATATGGGATATCAAATACTAATCAGAGCACAAATAGAAGTAAGCGTGGCATTATGCATGAAAATTTCACCTTTCTTAAGTAATCTCCTAATAAAAACACTTACAAAAGTAGGCAGGTATGTCATGACATAGCACATAACAAGAAAAATGCATATCAAAATTAGCATTGAAATATAAAAATTTAAAAGTCCATTAAACTGTGAAACAAATGTGAATACTGTGAGAAAGATTTGTACAGTGAAGTATGATATGAAATAAGATTCAATGTAATAGTGATACCCAGGATATAACTCACGTTACAACGCGTGTTAACTCATTTTCATTGTACTCGCTGCAATACAGAATTAAAACGGAAACCTGAATCATGTGTCACACATGTTTGTAAGGAGAAGTATTAGCAATTTTTTTATGTCGAAGACCATGTCCGCCCTGGGCACCAAATTGATTTAAATTTCCCGCTTATCGCTTTCACTACACGGGTCGAAAAGGAAAAACACCTGTTATATCTCCAACTTTCAGCGAACCACAGAACAAAACAGTTGACTGCAGAAGACTGCTTCAGCCCAAGAGGCTATACACAGTGTTTTCTAATGTTAGATAAACCACTAACGTATGACGGAAACGATCAAAAGAGATTCTCATTCAATTTCGAAATCGTAACACCGAACTCCCATCTTGATCTACGTGATCTCTTATTTTCTCCCCTTCTTGCAAAGTTTCTGGCGCAGGATCATTGAGGACCTTGCATTGAGCATAGATTTTTTTTTTCTTGACTTAAAAGCCACTTGGGTTTAAAAATAATACTCAGCAGCTAACCTGAGGCTCAATTGTAGCGGACGCGCAAAGCCTACTTTTCATCGCCTATACAGAAGCGATTGCTACTTACCAATAATAGCCATAATAGAGAAGATCGTTAAAAGAGAACTCCTCCCCATGGCATTTGCAGCTTTTTATATCAATGCCACTGTTTTGCTGCCCATCTTTAATGACTGCAGAGCGAATGATTTGAACCTATTGAATTCTTTTACCTACGAAGTTAGTCTTGGCAACGTACTCGTAAAACCTTCGATCATTCGATCTCCTGTTCGAAAAGGATTTGTTATCTTCTCCGATGCCACTGCGGTGCTGGCATTGCTCTAGTATGATTAGCTCATTTGGAGTTGCATTATTCACGAGCTTCTCTACAGTTAGTTTGTTAATTTACTCGGTCTTCAGTGCGACTACGACCCCAACAGACATGTTCAAAGTGATCCTTGAACAAACGCAACTTCAACAAAGCCAGTTTCAGCAGCAACAACTGCAATTACAACAGCGAATTCAGAGTCAACAGCAGCAACATATTGATTTACCTCAACAGCTTGCTTCGAGTAATCAGCCTGTTTTGAGCCCTGGTGCGTCTTTTTCAATGTCAGTGTCTGTCTCCGCTGCTGTTGCTGACACCCATGCAAATTTATTTGATCGCATTTCCAATCATCTTACTGAGTTTACCTACGATCCAGAAGTAGACTGCGTATTTGCCAAGTGGCTCGATCGTTATAGATCATTTATATCTGTTGATGGTGCACCACTTCCTGAAGAAATGCGAGTGCGTTTGATGTTAAGCAAACTGTCTCCAAAAAACTATAATCAATATACGGAGTCTATCCTTTTTTTTTTTATGAATTTTTTTGTATCTGTAGAAAGACTTTCAGCGCTGTTTGGTGATAGGAAATCGATTTACGTTAGGCGTCTCGAAACTTATCAAATGAAAAAGTCACCGACGCAGTACGTTTTGCCTTTCCATGACCGTGTCAACGCTGCTGCCGAGCGTGCAGAACTTTCGAAAGTTACGGGCGAAGAGCTAAAGCTCTCCTTGTTCTTGCCGGAATCCCTGACGAAACGGATGTGAGAAAACAGGCCCTCGGATTTCTTGAAAAACCGCGTCAGTCAAACATGGACATGACACTTGCCAATCTACGGGAAGATAGACGTCTTTTCTTGTCATTTCGACAAAATTCTGGGGCATTTACTGCAGCTAGGAACCTTAGCAAAGCCTCTGCGAATGTAAATCAAGTGTCATCTTCTGCCCATCAGCGGCTACAAAACGCAGGAACGAAACCATGTTCCCGTTTTGAGATCACTGCCCCGAAAGTTCCCGCCCCAATGCGATGCAGGCCAACAGGATAAAATACTCGACATCAAGAAAGCATAAAAAACATCGCCGCAGCGGTCAGCCACCATAACCTTGTCGACGATGTACAGGAAATCACTAGAACGTCGACTGTCCGGTCTCATCAGAAGTTGTCTGCAAGCTTTGCAGCATAAGAGGACATCTTCCGAAAGCGTACAGGACCAAATCAGCATCTGGAAACAAAACTATCCCTCTAAACGACGTTCCAATAATCGCGGTGTCTGATGTATCACGCGCTGAGTGGCTTACGCGTCACGTCAACATTGATGGCATTAAAACACCTATGATCGTGGACACTGGTGCCAAGCTTACCATTATCTCAGTCGATCTTTGGTACGAGAACTTCAACGCTAAAGTTGATATGAGTGGACGAATTCTAAATCTGGACTGCTACGTTTTCGAGAAGGCCGATCACAACTTGATGGGATTACCCTGGATTTCAGCATTAGACGCCGCCTACAAAACCCCGATCGCTTCGACACTTACAAACCTATCAGTCCACTCGATACTGTCCATAGTGTCCTGTTGTCTTTCGATGCCCAGCAACTCAGCTGAACTTTCACAGCATGTGAGCAAACGTTTTTCGACTGTCTTTGAGCCTGAATTAGGTCATGTTACAAAGATGAAAGATCTTATGTAAAGCAACACCAGTTTCCTTAGGCGCCAAACCAGTCGTTGACGATGACTTAGATCGTTTACTTTCCATAGGCGTCATACGCGAGGTTGACTAGACACTTTGGGCCGCTCCCATTGTAGTCGTAACCGAGAAGAATGTCAAACCCCTTGTCTGCGCAGACTTCTCAACTGGACTCAATGCCGCGCTGGAACTTGATAGACATCCATTGCCGCGCCCAGACGAAATCTTCGCTAAGGTTAATGGAAGCAAAATATTCTCTAAGCTTGATCTTCGTGACGCCTATCTCCAAGTGGAACTGACGGGACTTCTCCAAGCGACTTGTCGGAATTAACACTCACCGTGGTTTGTTCCAGTACGAGCGCCTGCCGTTTGGTGTCCAGTCAGCACCCGGCATTTTTCAAAAGCTCATTAACCAGCTTATTGCTGGAATCCCAGGAGTCCAGGGTTACCTCGATGATATAATACTGTCTTCGATAAGCATCGCAGATCATGTAAGCACTCTAGAGCAACTGCTTTCACGAATTCAGGATTTCGGAATGCGCGTACAATTAGAGAAGTGCCAATTCCTAAAGCCTGAGCTTCGCTTGCTTGGTCACATCGTGTCTGCATCGGGCATTCGCCCGGATCCGGAACGCTCCCGTGCATTGCATGAATTGCCAGCCCCGCATGACGTGCACACTCTTCATGCTTTCCTCGGCGCAATCAACTACTACGGGCGCTTTATTAAGCAGATGCGTGAGGTCCGTGACCCACTTGAAGCGCTTCAGAAAATTCACAGATATCTATACGGCCGCATGTATGTTCGTCATACAGAAACCTCTACTGGCTGTTTTTGGTTCCAAGAATGGGATTTTCACGCCTGTAGCGCTAGGCTCACTTTTTGTCGAACTATGATTTTTCTATTCACCACGACAGCACTACACAGACCGATCAAGCCGATGCTTTATCACGTCTAGTGGCTACAACAAAAATCGTTGAGGAGCAAGTTAATGCCGATGCCGATAAGTCGCTGTCTTCTGGAGTGGAATCAGATGAGAAGGACATTTTTGTTTCTGACATGTCAGAGCTCCCAGTACAACTTCAAGACCTTATCGGAGCACAACTACAGGATGGCGCACTTCGACAAGTGCTTAATTACGCCTCAAAGGAATGGCCGCGCTATTCTCCTAGTGCACGATATTGACCACCGAAAATCGCCTCCTCTCTTAGAAAATCTTAATCATGTCTACAAACACAACACACAAGGTACATCTGTAGCCTCCGCATCATCCCCTATCGTTCAAACTGCCAAATTAGGAAGACACACACAACTATCTAAAATGGAATTAAAACAAACCATTAGAAAACCGATTATCATAACATACTAAAAAGTCCATCGTAGCAAGTACATGTGGCATGAATATTTGAGTGCTTCAATGCCACATACTACCCATACACTAAACATACACCAGGCACATATACACACGTAGACACACATGCAGGCATGAATGAAAAAAAGTGATTCATTGTTACATGAGCTCGACAAGCAGATTTGATAATTTCGCATTTCATTGCTGCAGCAGTAATTGTTTATCTGGTGGTTATTTACTCTCTTCAGATGTACCCTTGATATTGATGTGAAAAAGGACTGATTTTGTTGTTGTTGTGGTTGTAATTTTTATAGTGTATGTTATTTAAGTTATGTGCTTGCATTTAAAATGAACCTGTTGTTCTGAATTCTTTTGGTTTTATTTCCTTAGAGTCATACAGTGACTACATATGGTGGCACCAAACTGTCTGACTATTCCTGTCATACGATCTACCTATTTCTGTCACACGAACTTCCACTACTCAATGGAAGTCTGCAAGTAATTTTTTGACAAAGATATTCTCCACTGCCATGCTTCTGCAGACCTTCAAGTCATAACATACAAGCCATGATTTCTACTGTAAAAAGTATTGGGGATGTATGGAGACAGGAAGCTTTGTAGATATAATGAAAAATTGTTCTTGATGATCTAAATGTTATAATTTCCTGCACTTCTAGTGGCCATGATCCTTGCAACATCCATGACCCTCCCATGCTGTCTTTAAACAGGCAAAGGATTCGTGGATGCTTGTGTGCTATCTAATAGTCACATCAGCAGCAGCTGTTGCATCGGTGGGCTGCTCCAAAATGGTTGGTGTTTAGCTTAAGTCTTAATGCTTTGCAAACTGTTATTGAAAAGCAAATGAGAAGCTAAGAACTCTTGTAACTAGTTTACGGACATCTAGCAGAGTGCAGAAGCTACAATGGAGTGCTAAACCTACAGTTAATGTTTTCTGACTCAACTAGTTGGCAAAATTTCCAAGGCCTAAGTAAAGCAGCATACAAAAGAACATTTTATAGCATAGAGTCTTGATTTTCATTAACATGAGATCCTTTTTACATAGTTTTTAAAACTACATTAAGTCTTAAAGGACATACCACCACATTGAATACCAAACTTAAAAATGTGAAACCAAATGTACAAGATAAAATTGAAGATTGTTATTTATACACTCACGAATAACATAAACAAATTCTGCGCGAAACCAATGAATCCTTTAGGGATGTCTCCAGCCAATCTTTCAAGGCAACACATTTGAAGTCAAAACAGCTGAAGCAGCAGTCACAACGAATGCTAGGATTCAATAGATCGTTCTTTTAGAAGCCAGACATAAGCATACGTTTTGCTTTCACCCAGTTAAGTTAAGGCTGCTGATGCCACATCAGGTAGGCAGTTGCAACCATCCTTTGAAATCCCTAAATTATGGTAAGCAAGAGAGTTTCCATTTGTGGCGAAATTTGCAGTACTAATGAAAAAAACAACACAATTACTACAGAACTATAATATGGCAAGGCATACATCCAACTACATTGAACCATTTAATATTTGAGAGATCCATAAGTGTAACTAAGTTTCCAGTCTTCCGGACGATAAGTCTTATTTCTGCCTTCAACTTTATAAGTTCAGCAGGTTCTAATGAAAAGTTGAGTAAAATATTGCATCTCTGCTGAGGCAAAAGGGAAAAAATTCCTGGCAAGTAAACTCAAAATCCGTTTAAGCCAACATTGCTTATAAATGGTTTTCAATGATGTAACTAAGCAGAATGTGCAAAATTGCAAATTTAAGGAATAAATCATCCCTGTAGTACATCTCCGTTTTGTCTGCATAAATACAACATTGCATTCCAGAAGTTATTGTATTACATGCATATTATATGCTTCATTATTTGCTTTAAAGGCCAGACGTTACATGGCATAGAAATGTGCTGGCGGAATGCATGCCAGAGACAAAAAAAAAACACCTTCCAAAATCAGAATTACAACAAGAACGTACGCATTGGAAAATTTTCTGGCCAGCAATGCAAATACTTCAGGCTCATTTGCTGGACAGAAATGCAATCATCTGCAAAAGAAAGTAATCCTGACAGATGAACTAGTTTGCAATTTAATTTGAGAGAAAGTGCGTATGGTTTTCCTTCCTGAACTTTCTTCCTGCTTGTGGACGGCAGTAGCCAAGGCCTTTCCGCAAAATCTCATTTTGGCGCACATAATGGTCCTTTAATGCCCTTCAATTTTACGTACTTATCGCCATTTCAAATTCAGGATAACTTCAAACTTTGTCACAGCATCCATGCTAGCGGCCATGGTAAATTAAATTTTCGCGCCGCAAGTCTCGAGATGTCGCAGCCAATCATGGTAAACTTCCCGTTTTTTTAGTTGACCAGTATGCCGAGCGCGTTCCCGCATTGGAGCCACTGCCCTGCTGTAACGAAGCCCCACTCTACCCCACAGCAATTGATGGTTGTGCAAGTAGTTCCATCGACATGGTCGCGCATGCTCTCTTAATGAAGTTCCCCACATTTGAACTATGATTTTTCCACGTTTTTATTATATCAAATGTGTGGCAGCATCACATATGTAGGAAAGGTTTAAAAGGAAACCCGCTTCAGTGTAGAGGAAATGTTTTGAAAAATTGTCATTGTCAACTACGTAAGCAAACTTAATCTGGACATTTAAAAGACTTTGGCGTACATACATCTATTCTTTCCGTGATTGAACGCTTAAAAAAATTACAGGGGAGTGACTGTCATTACTACCACAACGAGCGCTTAGGGTAAATAAATTTGAACAAAAAAATAATGGTTAATTATCATAAGACAAATTCAGCAAACAATGTTAAAGCCAGATGACTATCTATGGGTTTAATAGAAGGACGTTCCTTGTGGATGTTTATCGCTTCACTTAATTCCATTTGAAATTAAAAAAAAACTCAAACTTAACATTGAAAAAATCTATCAGAGCAAGCGAGCTTTCCCGGCAATTCGCTTAAAGAAAAAGAAAACATTGCAGAGCTTCCCAGGAGAGTAAATTATCGAGTTTGAACCCATTTCGAGCTTAGTGTGTCCCAAACATCTATCAACAATCCTAGCACTCTCCAGACACTCCTTAAGGCCCTCTTTGGCAAAACTCCGGGGCACTCTCCGGGACAATCTCTGAGTAAACCTTAATCAAATAAAAAAGCTGGTCCTTAATCCGACAGGCCCTGTCAATGTCCGGAGAGTAGCCAATCGCCAAAAGCTGAACCTTTAACCTGATATATCATTAAATAAAAGATTTTCGCAAATACCGAGGAGAGAACGAAGTAAGTGAAAAGGAGCGTAAGAAAGAAAGGATACACCTAGTAGAAAGAGTAAGAGCTAGATGGTTAAGTTGGGCATTAAGGCTATGAATTGAATAAACATGGCCTCCTTCAGTTTACGCTAAAAATCTGTCGGGGCCTAATCTAAAACAGAAAGAGGCTGAGAAATATGCTGGAGATCAAAAGATTGAAAGTAGCCAGTTCTGGCACAATGCATAGGTATCTTTAATGTCATTTTTCTGAAAGGATTTTTCTTCACCTCTGTGGGTCTAACTTTCTTCGTATTGACAAGTGATGACTTCTGTAGGTATTTGAGGACTTTCATCGCTTATACGTTCGACATGTACAAATTTTGCTGAGTCTGAACGTAAAACCAGGTTGACTAATACAGATGCTGTTACTGTACTGTGGAATTGTTCTATCGTCAGATTAATGTTACTTGGCATCACATAGAGCCCTCATCGGCGCCTAGTTAAAGTTAACCTCGGTAATGGAATACGATAAGGCTCTCTGAAATCGTGAGATATCTTTTGATACGTCAAGTAGATGGCTTGTGAGATATACAAAAATTTTGCATGTAAAACGACCGAGCTCTTAAATATTTCGCATTTTTGCCAATATTAGTTGGATGAGAATTTACTGGGTACTATTAAATAGAAGGTTGGGATTGGCTTTAGCAGTATAATGAAAACTTAGGACGTAAGGTCCAGAGGGATAGTGAGTCAATTCCTCGTAGTTACGAACGAGATGTCGACTGAACGGAGGGGTTGACTTCGTTGACTTTAGCCTTCGTCAAGGGTCATATTTTTCTACTGAAACACTTCCAGTACACACTATGTTTTAGCATCGCAAAGGGTGAGAAAATAAACTTCTAGACCATCTGCAACGTGACGTTGAACATTAAATTCTTTAAACATCATATCTTCCTTGCTTTTCATCTAACTAAATGATTGCAAAATACGAGAATGCCTTGAGAAATTGCAAACTTCTTGAAACCATCTTTACAGCACAAAATTAGCCGAAGAACTTTACGGCAACAAGTGCCTTAGAGCAAATAGCTTTATAGAGTTCTTAAAGAGGCTGAGAAATATGCTGGAGATCAAATAATTGAAAGTGGCCAGTTCTGGCGCAGTGCATATGCATCTTTGATTTTCGCCTACGTTTATGGTCTCCCGAGACGCTCCGGCAATGCTGCCGCGACATAATTAGTTTTATTATACCTTACTGTTGTATGCTTTATTTGTCTCTCAGGGAGATTTTGAGAATCTCCTTGCCACTCTCGAGACATTGCTCATTTAGGTTTCCTAAATAATAACCCAAACCCGATCCTATCTTTGGGATACTCTCTGGAATACACTCTCTTGCAAACTGTCTAGGATATTCCACAATGTGCGTCATGCCTGGTGAACATGTTGAAGTGCCAGTGTAGTGATATCGTCAGACTGTACATGTCGCCTGTCATCATTTTTATTGAGTCTGTCTGAGAATGATTAATACTGTCGTGTTTATCATTCCAAAACATGACTAGGATTTTGTATACATTTTTTCCAATGAGCAAGCAGTTTTCATATTCTTCAAGTAGAATGTCTTTTTTTAAGAACCTATCTCGATATATCACGACATATACCACCAAAAATCACCTGCTTATTTAGAAAATTGTAATCATGTTCAGAAATATAAAGCGCAAGGTTCGCCTGTAACCTCTTCATCCTTGCCTATAGTTCAAACTTCCAAGATCGGAAGAGCTTCCATAGAATTTCACTGTTCTTTCATATACTTGTACAGCTGCCAAAATTCGGACCCAACACAACTATTTAAACTGGAATTAAAGCGCAATACAATATAACATAATATAAGATATAATGATATCATATGTTATGTAATATATATAGTTCACTTAAATATATTATCGCATGTCATAAATTGATAACAAGGGTACAGCGGTAGTCGAGACATATGACGCGCAATTAAGTTAATAATAATAATGCTCTGTTAACAAGCGACTAGGTATACCTCATTGGGTGACGTGTCACCATTTTTAGTTTGTTTACGCCAATTCGAGCGTGCCACGATTTCTTCAGAATATCATCCCGGGTTTATACTGCTTTGATTTTGGCGTCTCTGGAACCCTACACTCCGTATGAAATCAGAGAATGTGAAAGAATATATCAATATTCTAGAGATAAAAGTTTTAATCCATTAAAGTGAAATCTAGCCTGGCTCGAAACGGGGTATATGCGTACTTGGCATGCGGGCAATTGAACCAGATCATAAATAAACTTCCCTGTCGACCAAAGAATCAGGTGAACCTAACTCTGATTTCCTTGTAGCCAACTTAGGTATGTAGTCTGGTAGACCTAGCGTTAACTAAGTCACGATTTGCGTCTTGACTAAATATAACTTAGTAATTGATCATGGCAGTGACATTTCTCAGGTTCAAGTATGATAGGGACGTAGTAGGTATGGCTAATACAAGATCAAGACATTCAAGTGGCTAGTTCTATCGTAATCCATCAAGCTAAACCTGCAACTTTTGTAAGGAAAATCTGTTGAAGGAAAATATGTGGCATTGTAATATGAGAAAGTTAAACCGGTTTAAGAAGGTGCAACTGGAGTGCTGAGTTTGAAATTCTGTTTGCAGGAGCCTGTGAACATTGCATTTAGCAAGTGAAAGCTACGTTTCTGATGAATTTAATGTGATACATCAGCAATAATAGCCCATGTATTGAGTAGATGAATCTGCTGTTATTTTGCTGTTATTATGAATTTTGTCAAAATTTTTCAGCTTGGATGGACATGATAATACACTTAGCTGTTGTTTTGCTGGTGCTCGTAAATGGTGGAGAAACTGAGGATGAGAAGTATGTTCAGATTGGGTTAAATGCCAAGTGGAGAGCGGGGTCTCTCCTTGTGGAGATTAGGTATGCTTACCAATATTTGCATTTGCCACTTTTTGCTGTGGATGTTATGATCGCATCGTAGTTGTCATGTGTGTGTTCTCCGTGATAGTGTGCTTTTTGTCCTTTCTATAGGCATTTCACGAAGAGTTCTGATAAAGCAACTTTCAGAGATTTATTGTAATCTAGTTCAGTCGTTCAGCCAGGCATCGCTTGTTCTGGTGCATATTGCCTTCCTTGTCATTACTTGAGCTGGTGTATGGGAGGTTTTAGGGAAGTTGCTTGTGTTTACATGTGGTTTATGAGTTAAGCATGAGTTAAGCACTGAATCAAATAGCGTTCTTTTCTGGGGCTTTGCTTTTAGCGAATTTATTGGAGAATTAAGCAATCAGAAGTTTTGGGATTTTGTTACTGAAGTTCAAAGCTCAGAAATTCCTAGCAGTCAGGAAAGTAAGCATTTCATGACGTGTCATGATTTTTTGCTCGTAAATCGGGTTACTGACAGGTTTAAACCCATGTCAACTTGTGAGCCTTTTTGCATGTGACTAGGGAGTAGCAGCAAGCTTAGGATAAGGTGTCAGTGATTGCGATTTTTCTTTTTTGTTTCCGTAGGTAGCTATGAGCTTGGACTTAGCATAGCAGCTGGCCTGCTTGGCAGAAGTGAAGTTGACGTTTTGAAATTTGCACTGTCATTGAGGTCCTTGTCTCCTAAGGTGCAACTTTTCCAGCAGGTACTAATAATTTCAACATTTTGCTTCGGGATATCAGCAGAAGGAATGAACATTGCATTGTGCAGCTCTTATTCTGGTGATTGGGTGTTTTTTTAAAGCAGATTTTTGGGTGCACAAAACCTGTTTTGTAATTTGATGAGCTTTGTCCACTTAAGTCTGCATTAATCCCTTTTTGTTTAATGCATGGCCATGTTACGTTATTTTGCCCTGCTTTAAATTATTCAGGTGTTGCAGTTACGTTTGTTTGATTAGGTTTCAGCTGAACTGTCGCCACAATCTGGATGTCCCTTGTTTTACCAATCGCCCAGTGGAAAGGTGTTTTGTACTCTTGATGAAGTTGTGGTTGACATGGAGGCAAAAGTACAAAGCAGGTAGTAGGAAAGATTTATTAAGCTAACTCCTGGCAACTTTGATGTATGTAGAAATTTCTACCAGACATGCTGGTAGTGGTTTTGAGGTTATTCATGCCAAATATCCATTGAGTTAATTCAGCATACCCCCCTTGAACTTGAAATCTATCTAATTAGCATATTGTTCATTGGTGAAAAACATGTGTGGTATTTAAGGGTGGTCTGCTTTTGAAACTGCAGTTGTGAGGCAGTGTTTCCCTTTGCTTTCTGGGTCCAGCAGCTGGTGTTTGTTTCGTAGTTGCAGTCTGTATTTCTTTGCATACCTTGGTCTTGCAGTGAGTTTTAGAAGGGAGCAATGCTGACGTAGTCTTTAATTCCTGTGATGATTGCTATAGTTTTTCGCTTGTTCTAGTGCTCAGCTCCAGGAAAGTAGCCTTGTTTTTATAAAAAAAGGGTGAATTGTAAGGTATTAAAAAAGGATTGGATTGGAGTTGCTTGGGAGCTTTGCACCATTCTTTTATTTCTTTAGTTTTATAAGATGTGTTTTCTATATGTTCTTCTAGTGACAAACCGATATCATATCCATTTGACCATGTTTATCCTGGAACTGAAGACTACAACTCAGTGCTTATTTTGCATGGAGATTTCTCTTCAGCTCAGTTTCGCCATGTCTATAAGCTGTATTTAGATGTTTGCATTCAGCGATCTTTAAAGTGTGTTTTGAGGCATTTCTTGATGGTAGGTTGATCATATTAGCCAACAAGCATCTATGCTACATGCACACTTACATGCTGGGTATGGTTTGATGCGAAATTTAGAATGTCACCTGAATGTGTCTTCTGACCTTTGTGCAGCTTGTCGATGCTATGCATGAAAAAATGGGTAGTAATCTAGTCGGTTCAGTGCTGACTTAACTTAGTCTACATTAGCCATTTCTTTTTGTTTAGACTGGTTTGCCGGAAAATATGCGGCTGTCTGGTTATGGTGTTGAACTAGCAGTGAAAAGTACAGAATACAAAAATGTTAATGATCAGAAAGTGGAAGACTCCAAAACAGCTGGACAGCTTGCTTCTGATTCTATAGATCATGATGAGATTGACGGATTTATGTTCAATAGACTTAGGTTTGTGTGCACAAAAGTTTCTCCAGTTTCACCGTCTTTAGCTTGGTTCTGAGCATCTCTCAAAGTTTCTGCTTGCTTTATTCGGCCTTTGGGGAAGCTAGCGGTTCAAAGCATCTTCCAGTTGGCTTCTGGTGTAGTTATTTATTTTTTCTTCTTTGTATCTAGGGAGCTTCACCCTTTATTTGCGGATGAGTTAACTCAGTTCCAGGCGCATCTTAAAGAAAGCAATAAGGAGCTTGCAGAATTGAAAGTGTGGCAGCTTCAAGGTAGGTGTCCGTCCCATTAATATCATTGATTTTTAATGGTATTCATGGTCTTCATAAAGGCGTTATCATTTCGTTTCCATAGTTAGGCATCTTTACTTTGAAAAGTAACTTCCGTTGCGCGTTAATCGTTAACGGTGCTTTGAAATGTAACTTCCCTTAATCCTTGACCGTTACTTTCTAAGCCCATTACGTTAATCCGTTAAACAGAAGCCAGAGATAGTCCTGTAAGAGCGTTAAAAGAGTATTGAGTCCGTTAAACATTTAGCAAACTCCCATGCGTCCGTAAAATTGTGGATTTAGCGGACTTAGTTCACACTCAACAGTTAAATTTGTTACACTAGCTGGCGCGATGCTCTAAGTGGCGATCATATTTTGATGATTTGGAGGCCAGAAACTGTCCTTTTGATCAAACAAGCAGCACTTAAGGATTCCCACACTAAAAAATCTTGATGTAAAAAAAAACATATCTTCCTGTTAAAACTGTTATTTTACATGAAGCATAAAAGATCATTTATATGAATTAATTTTTGTTAACATGTTCCTAGCTTTTCGCATATACAGTATTAATTGATTGGTTTTTGAAAAAGTGCTTAAATCTAGTTGGGTCATAGGGTTTTTCTGCTCCTGAAGGTACAGGTGGCCCTTTAGAAACATACACGTTTCCAATGCGGAATCAGGTAGGTAAGTTCTTCCGGTCTTTAGGATCCCCTTTCCCTTGGAAAATTATCTTTCCACTTCTGAGCTGGCAGGCGTTGCTGTGTTAAACATTATGCCTAGCTTCATTGGGGCTGGCTACCCCATCGGAAGGTAGAATCTTTAAGTTTCATCTTGGAACCCCCCATCTAGCTATGTGACTAACCAGCTCTGCCGCTCTGTCCTGGCTGTCATTACTCACTTTAATGTTTAATCAGGCAGGGACAATACTGTAGAAATCTAGAATATGAATTAGAACAACGTTCTACAGACAGAAGTATTTCGTTCCGAATTTCGAACACTGGTATTTTTGATTACTTTTAAGTCAAATCGTAAATTCAAACAAGCAATACCTGGGATAAGCTCTCCTCAGATGAGACGTCAGATCGGCCAAGCTGGTTGCCTACGCTTGGAGAATCTTTTATTTTAACTGAGAGAAAATACATTTGTAGTAGACGTAAGTCTATCTTCAAAAATTCACGAAAAGCCTCGAGGTGGGGCCAAGGATTGAAACCGCCAACACTAAGCTCAGGCTAAACACTAGGACCAGGAGCACACTAGGACATTCAATTCACGAAAAGCCTCGACACTAGGAGTGGCAGTCAAGGTCACCAGGACCAGAATCAGCAGCAGCAATAGGGGATGAGCAGAGATATTATTATCTGGCATGTTGCAAGATCCGGATTTGGCCCCGGCCCTGGGCCACGAAAAGGGTCGGTGGCCGCTGGAGTGAACACTAGTTAGCAGCACGCAGGTAGGACTAAGGCCAGCGCAATTCAAGTTGAGTTTGCACACTGCAGCACGATCTGCCGGCTGGGGTTGGGTAGCGGTGATAGGCTGGTTGCTAAATATTCGAAAACACTACCAGCGATCATCCCGAATTCAATAGAAAATTTCACCTATAAATATAAAAAATCGTTTTAATCCTTTCCTTACAACGCTCCTAATCTAATGTCCGTATTTTTGCTAGCAATGTACTCGTTAGGTGCATTGGTGGGCTTAATGGAATTTTCTTAATTTAAATTTTAAGAATTTCTTTTCTGTAACGAGAATTTTAAGAACGTCTTACCTGGCGAACGTTGCGCGTACATGGCCAGCAGCCAGTCAGAGAGCAGAATCCTAATCCACTCTGTTCCGTTCTGGGGGGTGGGGGGGAGGGGAGGTGGCCAACACAACGCAGCAGCGACAGCCAAAGACGGGAGGACAAAAGTAACGCTTTCAAATGTAACGGACTTGTCACCAAATTTTGTAAAAGCATTATAGCGTGAATCATTTAATTCTTTCAAGTTAAATCCGTTAGTCGAATAGTCCTCTAAATCTGAAGAAAAGTAACAGGACGTTATTCGTTAAAAAAATGTAGCGGACGTACCGGACTAGCTGCCCAACTATGTTCGTGTCTGAATTATGTATAGTCCTGGCGTTTGTGGGTAGCAGTATATCTTGCATTTAGATATTAGTTTCCAGGCTGCTCAGCGAGTTATGAGTTCTCCAGTGCAGGACCAACTGCGAGTATTGGCTGATGTTTCTCAAAGCGCGCCTATGATGGCCAGGTTAGTCGTCTTGCAGTTATGAAACTCTTAAGTGCTGAATTGAAATATCAGAAGCTTTATACGAGACAGTGTCGCTGTTGTTGTTGTTTGTGATGGATTATCAAGTTGGTTTTTGCCGTGCCTTATGCTTGACAAGAAGGCAGCTTCGTGTCGAGAGGCCTTATTTGATTTTGATCTTTGATCCAGCATAAAGCTATCACTTCTTATAGGCTATTGTTTGTCTTGCTTTGGTGCTTATTTTTATAAAGTATTTTTATGTCTTGATGATGATATATATCGCCAGTTGCTTCTCCGCTGAGTTATGTTCCAGTTTCATAGTGGTGCTAGTTCACGTTCTGAATAGCAGCGTGCTTGAGACACTTGATAGAAGGGTGATAGGGCTTTTAATATTGTCAGAAAATTGAATAACTGATTGGAAATAACTGATTTGACCATTGTTTCCTGTTGTATCAGGTCACTTGTCAAAACAAAAGTTACCCAGGATTTGAAGAGTGAGATTCAGCTGAATCAGCAGGTACGTAGATGTTTGTACTTGTAGCTTGTTTAAACCTGCATATTCCGAGACACAAAAACATTGCTTGCATGAAGGGGGTATTTTATGTTGCACAGGGATTTGGAGGCATTGAGTGTTAAAGTCTCATTCTGAGTAGTTAAGTAGCATAGTATGGTTTCAGAAAATTTTATTGACGTACTGGTTAAAAGTTTTTGGGTGCGACCTTCTGTTTATAGAAAAGTAGAAGTATGTCTTTTAAGGAAGATCAAACGCAAAGACAGTCTTGGGTTATGAGGTGGCACTGCAGGCTTTTCTAAGTTCTATGGAGTTTGGCTATTAGCATATTCTTAAAATTTTGTTTTTTTGCGTTTTTGTTAAGGAAGAGTTTCTGTCTCTCCCCTTTTGCAATATGTGCGTACTCGGAGCATCGTTTTTTATCTTCTTTTGGTTACCTGATGATATGTGGAAACCATGCTATATTACATGCTAAAACTCTATGTGCTTGAAGGCCCAGCAACCAAGTTTATAGAAATGAACTGACGCAGTGATGCCAGTTCGGATATTTTTTTTTTTTAACAGAAGTATTGAAGAGAGCTGTTTTGTGCATCTCATCGTAGGCTTGGTGAGCCGTCCCCAGGTTTGGTTCACGTCACCTTATATATTTACGACTTTCCTTGATTGTTTCTTGATTGTTTTAAGGAGTTTGAAAGACAGGGAATCAGCCCTGGGCAGAGTTCGCTTTTGATAAATGGCATCCTCGTCAACGACGAAGACCTTGATGCTTTTAAGTAAGTAGCAGTTCGTCCGAAATGAATCTAGTTCCCAGCATTCATTTTCTAATCTCGTGTCCCCTTTTGCTGCTGTTTCATAGACAATCTTTGACGTTCTGCTAGATAGCTTTCTTGTCGTGTCGTTGACTGTCATATCGGTAATGCTTGTGAGCAATATCCGATGCCTATATGGGTTTCAATGTTTTCTGTGTGTGCCAAAGTTTACAAGCCTTGTTGTTTATCCATCACGTGGATAGCACAAATCTTAATGTTGTAAAGGTACCATGTTGGTTGACTTAACCTGGTAGCTTATCAGGTTCAGAAGGTCGATTGACTTTTCTTGACCAGCCTTTTTTTTTTTTTTGCGTTCTTTGAAATGTTTTCTTTAATTGCTTCCTCCAATCTGTGGATCATTTTGGTAGGCATTGGTATGGAAAATGTATAATAGCAAAACGAATCTTTGTAAAATGCTTAGTAAACGACGATGTCTTCTTCTTAAGCCATGTGTAGCCTGTTTGGCGTTTATTGTTACTTTGGACGTATGTGCGCTTTATCTATCTTTCACGCTAGCGCCCACTAAGTTTGCAGGGATTTATCTCTATGAAAAGCAAACAATCTTATGGCTCTGTTTACCAGGCGCGTGCGCCCGCGGGATACGTGGCGTCATCAGTGGTTGTTTTAAGCTATAATCGCTTGCTGATTAGTCTTATCTCTTCTTTGTTAGGCATGGTAGACACTGTATTTTGTGTATAATTTTCGGCGTTGACGATAACTTGAAGGTGTGGTTGTAAGTAAAGCGTGCCTCTTTCAGGTTGCTCGACATCATAAAGCAAGAAGCGGAGTCGATGAAAAGACTTGGGGAGCTTGATTTAGAGGTAACCATTGAGTAGCTACAGTTGGTGTTCTTGATGCGCACTAAGTATTTCAGTCATCGTCTAACCATACCCAGACGTTTATCGTAAACAGTCAAATTCCCGAACTCAGCCCAACACTCTGAATTGTTTAGCATTAAGTTGTTGCGTGTCTGCTGCCGTGGCTTGCTAGGGTAACCTGGGTACCCTGTTGTCCCTGCTGTATGCCCGAATGCTAGGTGTAAGACTTTAAAAGGCAGTCTTGGGCGTACACTCTTATTCTCGTAGACGCAGGTTGAGCTTGGAGTATGTTGATGCTATAGGAATGGTGAAGATTTCTGAGTTCCAAATATGAAGTTGCTCTGTATTACTTTTACTGATCGCCTAGAATTCCAATAAAGTATAATGAAAACAGGTGTTGTTTTTCAGTGTATACCCAAACCACAGGCATCTGCCGTAGTTTGGGACCTGGCGTAGTGGATGCGAAGATATGGTCGTATGACGCTCGGACATTGGAAGTGTAGCTTTGTTGTTAAATATGCTATGTACGTCTGTAGGAAGCGATAGTTTTTAGTCTCGGTAAAATTTTGAGGACTGAACGTCTTTATAATGAACAGCAATCGCGAAGTTTATGTTTAAAACGGTTTGCTTTGGTAGAAGAGCAAGATTGGGCGACTGCTTGCTTTAAATGTGAAGCCTGATGCTGAGACGTTAGTGGTCGACACAAGGTCAGAAAGTGTTCAGGTAAGGAAGTTATTATTACTTTTTTTGCGACTTTATTATAATTGTTTATCATTATGATTGATGTTGAAAAACTTCGTGTGACGTGTCTTTTCCCCGCAATAAAGGACAGAGGTTATTCTTTGGTCTCTGATTTTTGAGAGTGTAGTTATTTTGTAGTGACGCAATTTTAGAACCAATATTTCGGTATAAATAACGATGTTTCCTTCTTGAAGCAATTTTTTTTGTCAACGTATATAATATCTTCTTCGATATCTGTTATAGTGGTTGAATGACCTGGAGCATGACTCACAGTACTCCTACTGGCCAAACAGGCTAGAAGAGGTTTGTTTTCTTCCTCCTTTGCTGCTGCTGTGTTCCTTGCTTTTTTAGTTTCATTGCTTAGGAGATGATGCTCAAAATACAATGATTGTGGGTTAAGATAGCATTTTATACTGCGTCTGTTCTGAGCCGCAGTGGTGTAAGAGCATATCCTTTGCTTCAGCAAAATCCCTACACAAACATAGGCACGCGGATATGGAGATACGGCACTCCGCAGCAATAGGAATTCGATGAGGTGTCTTGCGCTTGAAACTCATTGCTGCCTGTGGCGAGTTTTCGGGCTGAACTCTGCATTTCTCGTTGCCATTATTGCGTTTTGAGATTTACTTCAAAGTTTTTATGGTTCAGCCGATTTGTCGGTTCGATTCAACATGGCTGCTTGTTATGTTCGCGAAAATGTGTTCTTGATTCGCTGCGTATGTCTTGACAGAATACGCAGCGCTTGAGCAAGATTTTTTCATGTTTCCGTATGTTTCCGGGGGTCTGAATGGACTTAATTGCTGCTCGATATAAGGGTTATTGGAATCGTGGCTGTAAAGTTCTGGGGATATGATTTGCTTGGGCTACTTAGCGAGTTGTTTTAGAAATTCAGCAATAGCCATTGCTAGGGAAAGTATTGTATTGACTCTTTACTTTGATAAATGGTGAAGGTTTTCTCCTTCTTGTCCGTTCTATTTATCGGGAAGCTTTCGTCTTTAGATTTTAAGACCTACTTTTCCTGGCATGTTAAGATACATAGCAAAGAACATCTTTCATGTGGTGAGTATTCATATTCCTTGGTTCGCCTCGTTCAATGTTTAAATTCTTAGGTTAAGGTTACATTTTGATGACTATACTTAAGCGTAATGCGTGCTGTAGTGTAACCGCTAGTTGTTTGCCGCTCTACTAGCTACTTGGACCTCTATCTGTCCCCTAATCGTTCTGTGGGATCTATCGGTCCTATTATCCATACACGAAGCAGTTGGACGCTTTCCGTTAAATCAAGCGTAGGTGAGCTAGTGCTTCAAGCAGCCTTAGAGTCTTCTCAGGCTTCTCTTCATTATAGTTAGGCTATTCTCCTGACTGGATGCTTTTATGGTCTGTACCTTTCCACATGAGGCGCTTACCTGCACCTGCAAATGACTTGGCTTCGTTCTTTAGGTAGCTTGTATTGATCCGGTTACCGAAGCTGGCATTCAGGTCTACCAATCGATGGTTGAGCAAGTTGATAACTCGTTGCCCGTACGGTAGGTATCAGTTGCGAAGCATGCTTCTGATTTAGGGCTGGCCATGTGATTAGTGAACGTGTATTATGCCTCGTTCTTGTCAAATTACATCATCAGACTAAATTGATTTGAGCACCTGATGCGCGGGAGGGGGAAGGAATCGTTACAGAGCCTGTCATATATATATATATATATATA